>CAEFZX010005426.1:0-10126 GCA_903066825.1 Alfaro cultratus | reverse complement strand
GACTTTTGTTCTGTGAAGAATCCAGAAAAGGTTATTTGATTGTGCTTTCTGGAAAACAATACATTTTTACGTTTAGGCACTCTTGCAATCGTCCACATTTTCTGTTACAAACTGACCCTGGCCCCCCATCGAAGAAGGGAAAAGTTATGTGGCCCTCACAGGAAATAGTTTGGGGACCCCTGTTGTAGACTCTCATCAGCAGCCAAAGGTACACATATCAGAAACCTGACAGATCCATAAATAGCTTGAGCATTAGTCTAATCTGACCTCTTGCTTCAGTAACAAGTATTCTTACGCATTGTGGCGTATACATTGTATGTATTTCACACCCGAATGTATACTCTTATTGTGAAGGGGAGAAGGTGAGGTGAGAAGACGCCAATGTTTGTACTACATTCTATTTTTGGTTTGGATTGGAAGACATTGAGAATAAAACAAGACTCAAATTATATTTTCGTCTTTTTCTGCTGACTTCCACATTGGTGACTGCGAACATCTGAGCATGTTTTTTAACAAGAACTCACCAGATGATGCCGCCGCTTCTCCGCCAGTTGTGGTTTTGGACCCAGTTTCTTGCCAGGCGGCCGTTACTCCAACCGCCACTTCTGTTTTTGCTGCCTTTATCAAGCTTCCAGAGTTCTGGCAGAACGATCTGGAACCATGGTTCCAGCATGTGGAAGCCCAGTTCCATCTCCGTGGGATAATCACAGATGAGACCAAATACTTCCATGTAGTTGCCGTGTTGGATTCCGTTTCCACCCACGGAAACGGATTCCACGAATGGAATCCGTTCCTCAGCAGATGGGTCTGCTGAGGAACCCACCAACTGCTAACAAATACATCGTGCGCAAGGAGAATCTGCTTCGGCTCTACCAACTGTCAGACGCTTGCTCTCTCTGAATGGCTTGGGGGACCACAAGCCCTCTGAGCTGATAGAGAACATGCTGACATTACTTGGCTTGGGAGATGTTTCCTTCCTTTTTACGCATCTATTTCTGCGCCAGCTTCTTCCACCTGTTTGCACCGCGCTGGTCAGCTCTCCGTTGATCCGGACAAAGGATTGCCGCTCCCTGGCTGATTTTGTTGGCTTCCAGGCACTACAGTTTGAATTAATTTCTACCAGGTGTGACTCAAGGAGAGTCCGAGCCCGTTGATGCCGTGGCTGCAGTGACGAAATGGCTTGGGGGATTGCAAGCCTTCCGAGCTTGCAATCCCCCACTAAAATCGGATTTACGACTGTTTTCATCCTTGTTTTGTTTTTTCTTTTTCATTTTCTAAAATAGGTCTCCAGAGTTGACCTAGAGAAAATCATTCATGCTTTTGTGTCATCTCGTCTGGACTACTGTAATGCCATTTTTACCTGCCTGGATAGGTCCCCAATTTCATGTTTGCAATCAATACAGAATGCAGCAGCTGGACTTCTCACCAAATCCAGTAAATTCAGTCATATCACTCTGGTTGTATTCTCTACACTGGCTACCAGTCAATTTTAGAATTCGTCTTAAAGTACTTTAAAGTACAGCGTTTTAAATGGTCAGACTCCAGATCATCTTTGTCAGCTTTTAACTAAATTCTCTGCTGCTCTTGGTCTTCGTTCCAAACACTGCTCTCTTGGTTGCTCCTTGTTCGGTTCTTTCAGTCAGTGGCCCCAAGGCTATGGAACAGTTTTCCCTTGCTACTCTGTTTTGCACATTTTGGAGTTTTTTAAAAAGCAACTGGAAACAGTTTTATTTTTCCAGGCTTTTATGTTATGATTTTAATGTTATGTTTGTTTTATGCTTTTAATAGTTTAAGGTTGATTTTTATTGTACTACGCTTTGTGATTTTATGTTTGTGAAAATCATTTTATAATTAAGCTTTACTTATTTGCCAACCCACCAGTTCATGCCTGCAGGTTTGCAGTTTACAATAATCACCCCAATGTTGCCAACTTAGCGACTTTCTTGCTATATTTAGTGACATTTCAGACAAAAAAAATTCAGTATCAGCCAAAATCGGAATTGCAGGTCAGGCTTTTTAAAGATTGTAATCGGCCAGAAAACTGCAATTGGTGCGCCCTTATTATTAAAAACTTGTTCCTTCAATGATAATTCTCCATGATCTCTAAATAAAATTAAGTGGAAATGAATGAGCTAATGTACATTTAAGCTATAACTGAGTTGTGCTGCATTAAGTCTACATAAAACAAATATCAAGAAATAAACACAGACACCTTAAGTATTTTGTATTTAGTTCACAAAAGTGTAAAAACCCTGGTGAAATTCCAGCTGTTTGAGACCATGATAAATCATTTCAAAGCCATTTTATCTCTTATAATGGGACATTTAATCTGCACAGACCAACTGAAGAATGAGCAGATTTGTTTGGAAGATTGTATGAAAATATAGTAAGGTGTAACCTGTTAATATGCATGTGAACACTCTAAAATTGCACTTTGAAGGGCCTCTGTGTGCATTACAGGGCCTCAGCAATTCAAAAAAGTTCAATCGTATTTGTCTAGTATACAGCCAATCAAAATGCACTTTTAAAATAGACCTAATTAACTGTTTTAGGATTTGTTTCCTGTACATATTTAAACAAAAAGCTTATGTGTAAATGTACAAAAGAAATACGAGTGTGTTGGCTACCAATCTAGGCTGAATAAAGTTACTCTGATGATCTTTTTTTATTCTTTGAGTTGACTTGAGTTATGTTTGCTGAATGTTGTTTTCTTTTGTGTTCCAAATTTTGTTGCTTTCTTGCTTTCCGTCCAGCGGAAGATTTGGGATCTCTGTTTGAAAAGCGGGACTACAAAGACAGGCCGCGAACAGCTGGGGCCAAATCCACCTTATCACTACGGCTGGAACAATGTCCACAGCAGCTCAACAACCCCTTTAATGAATACTCTAAATTTGATGGCAAGGTAAACTCATGGTTTCACATGTAAAAATCAGCCGATCACCAATCTCCCAATATAAGGAAATCGGCACCGATAATTCCGCTGGCCGAATATTGGTGCACCCCTAATGTAAAATCTTTTCTTTATTTATTTCAAGGGTCACATTGGTACCACAGCTACCAAGAAGATTGATGTCTACCTCTCAATGCAGATGACTCAGGAGAAAATGCATCCGATGACGGTGGTCACCATTGCAAACGCTCGTGTTCATGACCTCATTGGACTCATCTGCTGGCAGTACACAAGCGAGGGACGAGAACCCAAACTCAGGTGAGTACAAACAAATTCCAAATACAGTTTTATGTTGAAGCTCTTCATTAACAGTGATTCCTGTCCATCTATGTTGTTATATACAGGGCACTAACACTGTTATTTTGCTTACAGTGAGAATGTGGAGGCCTACTGCCTTCACATTGCTGAGGATGATGGTGAGGTGGATACTGACTTCCCACCACTTGATTCCAATGAGCCAATCCACAAGTTTGGCTTTAGCACGCTAGCATTGGTGGAGAAATACTCTTCACCTGGCTTGACTTCTAGACAGTCACTGTTTGTCAGAATGTAAGTATGAAAATATGCAGAAGCAATATTATAGGGCGTTCCACCCAGTCTGGTTGTTTGTCACTGGGCAAGACACTTCATGCACCTTGCCTACTGATGTTGGTCAGAAGAGCCAATGGCAACCTGGCTTCTGTCAGACTGCCAAAGGGCAGCTGTTACTACTATCCATTATCAGTGTGTGAATGTGTCCTTTGGGATCTCAATTTGATATTAGAAGTGAATTAAAAATAAAATTGATTATTAACTAACATTGTGTTTTAAAGTGAACAAATGATGATGGTATCAGTCATCATTTGTTTGTTCTAACACAAAATAGTGATGCCATTTTCAGGCTTTGAAACTTTTGCTGTGCATTTATAGTTGGACTGTCCATATCTCACTGTTTCCATCTTTTTCTTTTTAGAAATGCTGCTCACGGTTTCTCTTTAATTCCTGTGGATAGTCTGAAGGTAACCATGAAGGAAATTCTCCAAAAAGCACTCAAGAAGAGAAAGGGTTCACAGAAAGGGTCAGGTAATGATGCTTTGGTCGCTCAAAGTGATGTGTCATGTTCATAGTGTTTGTTTTTGGTCGTTATGATACTATGGTTGTTTTGGGGTAAAATTTAAAAAAATGTAACCACAAAAAGCTCTTTCCCACTGGCGAGTCTCACTCTAACCTAGCGTTTCTCAACGGGGGCGTTCAGAGGATGGCAGGGGGTGCTGGCGGAAATTTTTACTAAAGGGATTCCTTTGGGGGGTGTTTGCTCGACAACAATACCAATTTAGACTTTGAGCAACTTCTTAAACTGGTATTGTGTAACATTAAAACATGCTTGGCTACAATCTCTTCAATGTTTGTAGCGTTTTGGCGCAGTTCCGCAGTCCTGCTACTGGTAGCTTCACCGCATCAGTTCAGTGTTACACCGGCTGATGACATTGCCGTGATTCACTTGTCTGGTGTCTCATTTTCAAATATTTTATGTTTTATTGAGGATTTTTGTATATATATTTTGGCAGTGTTGTGATCATGTCAAAGCAGCAACTTATATAAAAAGTGTTTTATTGTCCGTCTGGATGCTGCACTCTTCCATAGAAGGACAACAGAATATCACTCTTATAAACGTGATTACTAAAATCATGATACTCTCGCTGTGTATCCCTCTAAAAAATGAACCCATTTAAATAATAATTTAAAAAATCCTTCCATGGGTGATACCACGATCGAAAGCGTTTATTTTATACAGTTAACATCGTTGTTGTAAGTGATTCGGTATGAAACGGTAGTACTACAGCAGTTTTGAATTTCAATCATCAGAATACCAGGAGTATTTCCGTTGTTTTAAAAAGCTTACGCCAGTCTGCTTTTTTCCATCGATACGTTTCCCAACCGCTCCGCACTGTATGGGGTAAGAAAAAAATAATAAAAAAACAATGCGCACGTTGCAAAACTCAGAACCGGGACATAGAACGGAGCGACAAACAAGATGTCAATCATAAAAACAAAGAATCCGACGGTGAACAGTGAAAAGTCAACGATGAAAGAAAAACTTAAGAGGACATAACAATAAACCAAGAGAGGATACTGCTAATCAAAGAAAATTAATGAAGAACAAAATGCAAGAATAAACTAAGAAACTAAATTAAATACAGAGGAATAAGCTTGTATGGCAAGGCCTTTCGAGCAATAATTAATACAAAGAACTACACGGCAAGAATAAACAAACAAACAAAAAAGATATAATCCATGTTCGTGTATCCTATTTGTATGGCATTAAAATGATGTGGAACTTTTGTTTTTCCACTGAAAGCTCTGTTGCACAATTATGCCATGTGGGTGAAATTTTATGGATGATAAAAATGGATGTCCCATTCTCCTGATGCAGCACAAAGCTGCCCCACCAGAAACTCACAGAAATACTGAAGAGAAGAAGAGTTATGATTAATATAGTTGCAGTTATATCCGTATTTTAATGTTGCAGAGCACTGTCGTTTTGCAAATAGATCAAAGTTTAAACTGGCATTGCTGTACATCTTTTATCTGGTCATTTTGTGCAAGATTTAGCAACTGACATCAGAAAATTGCACAGAACAGGAATATTTTTTTCCACTCTGACTGGCTACTGTTAGGCCTACCGATTTTATGAATGTCCATTGCACTTTTCGTAGACACCTGTGAAAATAATTTCTATTCACATGGCTTTTTTGTTCTTTGGAAAATTACTTTTGATGATAAATACAAAAACAAGTATAAAAATCAAAACATCAACAATAGTGATAGTAATATTAGTAATAAAATAATATTCAGTGCAAAGTAACCTACAATTTCTTTGATCGGAGGCGGTAAGGGACCTGGATAATGGATAGGGAGGCGCTGGCCCAAAAAAGGTTGAGAAACACTGCTCTAACCGGTTAATGTGTGGTTCGGTTCTACATCAGTAGTCAGCGTCTCCATTATGCTCTCTGTTTCTCACTGTAGTGGGAAGATTGTGAGCAGCAGCAACTGTGGTCAATTCTGCTGATGTGTGCAGCTACATTCAGTATTGGTTTCTGGTTTTCGAGGTTCGGGTTCCGATGGACTCAAATAAACCCAGATATTTAATTTTGTCTAGTAGACAAAATTAAATAGATCAGCTGATTATTTCACTATACATATAAATATAATTACATTTTCTTTGTGTGCAAGCTTTTAGATTGCACTCAAAGATGTAAACCGATAGCCACGCATGAAGTTTGTTTAAAAAAGAATCCAGAGGAAAAATAAATTTTACATTACAAGCTAATATTATGTAGTTCCAGCGTTTCACACCGTCGGTGCAAAATTACAGCTCTGAGAGAACCGTTTATCTCTTCTTTATTGCTGCCTGTTCTTCAGAGAGACAAGCTGCTGTGGCGCTGTTAAATCAGTCTTTCCAAAACTTTCTGCATGTGTTCCTGGTTCTGCTTGTGATTAAATTCACAATTGTTCCTCCATACTGAGCAGCTCTCTGATAGCAAACGGCCTGTCTGCTGTTCACAGCTAAACTATAATGTTGTTTTGGAATTTGAAATGAGGTCATTAGGAGCCAATCAATGAATGCGGTCAGCTGTCACTTAAATTGGCTTGGTGCTGTACTTGGCTCGGTGTGGCTAGTACTACCCCTGAAGTAGGTATCAATATATGAGAACAGCTGGGCAGAGTAGCGCCAGATTTGCTAATGGAAAATAACTGGTTGGGAATGACTGGGACTGAACTGGTTAGAGACGGGCTAGTGGAAAAGTGCCTTTAGAGGATCCTTGTTAAAGCTGGGTAGGTGTGAGCTCCCATGCAGCTGTTCTCTCAGGACTACAGTAGGCATAGAGTGGAACTTGGTTATGTCAATTCATAACAACCCACACAACACACAAAAGGTGTTTGGCTGTTGTCTACACTTAAAAATCTGATCGGTCTTTGCTGTCTTGGGCAAAAACATCCAGTCAGTTGTTGTGGAGAACACGTGAGCTCCAATGATGCACTGTATCCTCTTTAGTTCTGCAGCCAACTGGTACCATTTGTCATCAATCATTGCTCCCTCATACTGTCAAGCTACTCCGGTGGCTCGCTTTGATTTGGCATATAGAGGCAGTATTAGTCATTTTAGAGAACACTTCTCCACTGAGTACTAAAGACATGGTCTTTGCTTCCTCTGCCCTGACATTTAAACTTGAAATAATCAGTTAATGTATACATAGTAAAAACTCCAAAACAGATACCTCACTATATATGAATATGACCTTACAGTTAATGGAAATCATCAAGAAAAATTCTCTGACAACTGACTAGCATGTACCTAGCTGGACAACGCACCTAGCTGGACACTGAACAACTACAAGGAAATGAATGGTAAATGAAAGTGACCCCTTGACTTTCCCACAGGGCCCATGTATCGTCTGGAGAAGCAGATGGAGCCGAATGTTGCAGTCGACCTGGATTCTACTCTGGAAAGCCAGAACACCCTGGAGTTTTGCCTGGTCAGAGAAAACAGTGAGTGAACTTGGCATGAAGGTTTAAATATGAGGTCTGCTGCAAACTTCATTTCAGTAACTGTTGTGACCATCCCAGAATGCTGCTGCTGCTTCACCAAATGAAATATTCTTCAAATCATTTCTATGCAATACATATAGCAAGTTTAGACCAAACACAGTCCCACTAAAAACTCTATAAGGACAAGTGAAAGTTTTGTGAATGAGCAGAGATCTTATTATCAGGAGCTCTTGTGTTTTATTTAGACTTCTTTTCTTAACTCGGCTTATTCATTCTGCCGCTGTTACAGGCTCCAGAGGTGAGGAGAGCTCTGAGGAGGACCCTACTATTGACATCACCACAGTCCAAGACATGTTGAGCAGTCACCACTACAAGTCCTTCAAGATCAGCATGATTCATAAGCTGCGTTTCACCACAGATGTCCAGCTAGGTACATGCTACTCAGTGAGGTGGTGCTGTCTTTTCCAGATATGAAAAAGTTTTTGTTTGGACTGATTCTTGTGTATAAAGTCTGTTTTAAAACCACAGTTAAATGTGTGAAATGTTGACCAATAATGACAAGATATGCTGAAGGATTGTTGATGGAGGCAGTACTTTTAAAACTAACATGATACAGACTCACTCTGTGGCTGTCTCCACTCAGGGCAGTGTGGAACATGATAGTTCTAGAGGACTGTTCATATGAGCAACAAATCAAATAGTCTACACATGCAAAGAAATGTAGAAAAAAAGGCCACAATTAAAGTTATATGTAAAGAATTGGAATGATTGAACACACTTGTCTACGTCCCAGAAAGGAGGACAACAGGGGATAGCTGTCCCTCTGGGGAATCGTTACCTGGATCTGGGAGTATAGAGTGCATCTAGAGTGCATCATCTTGACATATAGATGTGAGTGTGTGTGTGTGTGCGTGCGTGTGTGTGTGTGTGTGTTTATCTGTGAGGTTGGGTCTTGGGCTGTCCCCTCTCCTGGATCATCTAATTCAATTCAGTTTATTGTGCCCATTCACATTATGTCATCTCAAGACACTGCAAAAAAGATCTTGTCAGCTAAATCACACATACTGTACATTCCAATTCATCCTAGTTATCAAACAGTACATCATGTCTAGTTCATTGTTCAGATTAGTTTCAGTTTAGATTTTTTTTCTGCAGATGCTAAGGGGCTAAACAATTTACTGTGGGTGCTATGAAGGATCTTTTTTCCCCGTTATCAGTTTGTAGTGCACTTGTGTGTAGTGCACACAGGTGCACTACAAACTGACATCAGCAATCACCAATAAAGTGGAGAGCAAATAATGTGGTATTCTGCAATTCAGTTAAAGCATATACAAACATTACACATTTACCGTATGTATAGAGTTTAGTATGTAAACCGTTACAATAAATTTACACTCTGTTTCCCCATATATGTGTTTGTATATGTAGACAATTTCAGTCCACAATGCTGAATGCATTAAGTCAGAGAAGGTTGAAATCATTCACTCACCAGTAGAAGTCTTCATAACTTCTGATGGTTATCAGTTATTGTTCAGACTAACTTCCCACCAATAACTCCTATTGTTATTGTTGGGGAGTTTTGATCCACTTGTTTGTTTTTAACTTGAATTCACTCCATGCTTTTATTGCAATTTTGTGTCCACCGCTTATCCGCTTTCATGATGTCTCTTCAACAATTCAGCTGCTTTCCACCAATTATTAAAGCCAAGAGCAGTAAATGCTGGCTCTAGGCGGAATCTGTGTCCTATTTTTTTGCAATAGGACACGGCATCTTTACTCACACTGTATTCTAACCCTATATATTGATCAAGCTAGCCTTTGCTAAAATGACGGGTATTTTTGCAGAAGTGGTTGTCTTGGTCCATCTTGAGGACTTCCGCTTAGATCCTCTTGTCCAACAGTGTTAACAAGAGGATCTTGTTGGACAAGTGTTGTCTTGTTAACACGGTTGGACAAGAGGACACTGTTAGCACTGTACAGCATCGGTGGAAGGATAACTGAACAGTTGCTCTCCTTCATCCAGATTAATATTTTCTTTGTTGGTCGGAGTCTGCTTCCAAAAACTCATCCTTCTCTGATTCCATTCTTGGAACTTTTGATTGCAAAAAAACAATCCATATTCACATTATGTGTTCCTCTCAATTGCTTGCCGGAAGTGATAATACGCATGTGCAAAGTTAAAATCCTGATGTTTTTTTGTTGTTTTTAAACTCGATATATAATTGCTTTTTTTTATTGAACAGGTTATCTTTTGAGAAAATGCCACAATAATTATATATTTAAAATGTTAAATTAGATAAAAAATAAAAGAAAAATCCAGTATTTCCTAGCTGTGCTTTTGGGGTGCTATGACTTTTACAGGGGGAGCTATAGAACCCTCTAGTGCCCTCTTGTCACCGCCAGCATTCACTCCTGAATGAATGTAGCAACAATCGTTTGCGTTGTCATTGACTAGAGCAGTGGTCCCCAAACTTTTTCCTGTGAGGGCCACATAACTTTTCCCTTCTCCGATGGGGGGCCAGGGTCAGTTTGTAACAGAAAATGTGGACGATTGCAAGAGTGCCTAAACGTAAAAATGTATTGTTTTCCAGAAAGCACAATCAAATAACCTTTTCTGGATTCTTCACAGAACAAAAGTCTGGAAAT
>CAEFZX010005424.1:0-41552 GCA_903066825.1 Alfaro cultratus | reverse complement strand
CTACAGGCGGGGAGGTGCAGCGCCCCTACAGGCGGGGAGGTGCAGCGCCCCTACAGGCGGGGAGGTGCAGCGCCCCTGCAGGCGGGGAGGTGCAGCGCCCCTGCAGGAGGGGAGGTGCAGCGCCCCTGCAGGAGGGGAGGTGCAGCGCCCCTACAGACGGGGAGGTGCAGCGCCCCTGCAGGAGGGGAGGTGCAGCGCCCCTACAGACGGGGAGGTGCAGCGCCGCTACCGCCTGCAGCGCCCCTACAGGCGGGGAGGTGCAGCGCCCCTGCTGGCGGGGAGGGGAACAGGTTGCTCAAATGGTTTGGTTGCAGTGAAAGAAAACCACACCAGCCAGAAATGTAACCAAAGTTTGAATTTTGATCTCCAATCAATCCGAATCTAACCGAGTCAGAGGAGAGAAAACAGAAGCAGGAGGACACAAAAAAACTTTTTGTCCAATTTATTTCATGATTCTTTCAGGTTTAAACAGAGCTACCAACTTTGAAATAATAATAAAAACATAAGCATAAGAGTTTTCCATGTTAACTTCAGCTGAAGACATTTCTTGTGTTTCATCATTTGCTCAATTTGCCGACTAAAGAAGCAGGAAGTTTTAATAAAATCCTCAGAAAGAGACTAAAAGCCAACTCTCTGTTTCAAGTGGCCAAAAAGCAAAAGTGCAGGATATTTTCAAATGAGTTCATCTCTTGTTGGTTTTGTCATATTTTAATGTTTTAATTAAGGTAAACAGCCTGTGAAATTGGTTCCAGAGGCAAACAGGAAGAGAACTGCAGCAATTTCATTATGAAGAAAACTATTAAACTCCGAGTGTCGTCTGCAGTTCACTTCCGTTCAAATCGACTTCATCTCCGGCTAACAAGTGTGGAAATCATTTAGGACGCGCCAAGAATGTTTTCTTAATGAATATTTCTGCTGCTTCTTTGCTCTGTTGAGCTCCATGAATGGAGAGACGGAACCGGGTTTCCTTCCCTCCATTACCTCCTGTTTTCCATTCAGCTCCTTTTCCTCCAGTCCATCTCTGGTCCATCTGCCTGTTATCAGTGTCTGATAACGGAGGCAAACATGCAGCTAGGAGCCCAGCTGCTGCCGACCCAACACACACACCCAGCGCCGCTCAGCCGGTCCGGCTGCCGACCCAACACACACACCCAGCGCCGCTCAGCCGGGTCCGGCTGCCGACCCAACACACACACCCAGCGCCGCTCAGCCGGTCCGGCTGCCGACCCAACACACACACCCAGCGCCGCTCAGCCGGGTCCGGCTGCCGACCCAACACACACACCCAGCGCCGCTCAGCCGGTCCGGCTGCCGACCCAACACACACACCCAGCGCCGCTCAGCCGGGTCCAGGTCCGGCTGCCGACCCAACACACACACCCAGCGCCGCTCAGCCGGGTCCAGGTCCAGCTGCCTGTCCTGGAGAAACAGACTTAAATCTGCACCATGCAGGGAGGGAGACTGCAGGGCTCCTTAGAGAAACATCACACCAACAAGTAAAAGTCCAGCAAATCTACTGATGTTTTAGGATTATTCACCTTCCAAACTCTTGAATAAACTGAGATTTTCACATCTTTAAGGTTTTTCTACTGATGCAGCAACATGGCGGAAACATTTTAAATCAAGTTATTTAGAAATGTTCAAATCGACCTCTCTGGGTGATCTGTGTGTAACCAAGTGGAACAGAACCAAATGAAGTCCTGAGTTTTGTCTGTCGCCTTCTGAAGAAAGAAACAAGAAAATTGCAAATCATGACTTTAAAACATCCCAAATCCTTCAGTTTCAAGCAGCTTCGTTTCTCTGAGGGCCTGAAAAACAACTTTCTCTCCACAAACAGACAAAGTAATTTCCCAACAGCTCAACATGTCCTGACTTCAATTCTCACTTCAGCGGAACGACCTGGGTGACAAACTGACATTTTCCCTGAAAGTAAAAGGCAGCAGCAGCAGCAGAGTTTTAATTTGGATGCTCTTCTGGGTGAAGTGGGTCGGTCCTTCAGTGGAAGATGTTCCCTCTGTCCGTATGAACCCAGAACACCGGAACCGACCCGTTAAACACGGCTCTGAAGAGACGGAGCGGAGCGGAGGCTGGCGGTCCAACATGTGAACACTGCTTCACATGAGAAACATCAGCATTGCCTCCAACTGCTGCACATTTAACAGATACATGTTCATATATTTGCACTGGAAACTAGAAAAGCTTTTGTGTTTTTGCAGAGTAAAAACTAAATATTGAGGAGATCCAGTTTTTATTTTGATGATGTTTCTGATTATTGGGGAGAAAATATTAACTAAATATTTAGTCTGAAGCCAAATATTTAAATATATGTATATCAAATAAATGTACAAATTGCAACATTTACTGCTGCGTCTTTACAAATGTTCCCATATTGAATATAAAGATTAACATGTTTCATAAAGTCGAATAAAATATTCAGGACTTTGATCTGTTCATTTTGGGAACTGAGGCCATGTGTCGCCTCATGAAACAGTTTACGCCACAGAAGTTCTGCATCAGATCCAGGAAGTAGATCAACCTGTACGCTTGTGAACTAAGTTTGTTCATTCAGCTGAATATTGAGTTTGTAAATTATTTAGTTTGAAACTGCGGTGAAATGTTTGAGAGCATCCAGGAAGTTCTGTGAAGCAGAAAAAATATTTCAGTTCAAACTGAAAGTCTTGCAAGTTCCAGAGAAGTCATTTTTAATTTCCAGGAAACTTTTCTGTTCCACTAAATCGCAGTTTAGTTAAGTAACTTGTAAACCGGCGTCCTGCATATAACCCAGAGGCAAAATGTCAATTCTAGGAAAATAACATTTCAAAGGGAAAACCAGAAAAACACCTGAGAAAATGTCCTTTCTGTTCCAGGAAATCCATCTTTCTGTTCCAGTAATCAGAACTGCTCTTGACTTTGATCCTGAAAATAAACCTGCTGCTTTTCACACACATCAGATAAATGAACCGTTGAACCAGTTCAACAGTTCAGATAAATAAATGAACTGTTGAACCAGTTCAACAGTTCAGATAAATAAATGAACTGTTGAACCAGTTCACCTTTAGAAACAAACTGCTTTCCTCTGAATGCTAACAAGCAGCATTTTGAATGGAAAGCAGGATTCCAGGACATAAATTATTATTATTGAACTGTCATGAGTCTAAACTTTAACATATTGAATTATGATCAGAAACATATTCATGTAGATGTTTTGTAATGAGTGTTTTCCATATTCAATGTGAACTTTCAACCCAATCTGTGGTTTATCTGTGGACTCGTCTCTGTGTGTTGATCTGCATTCGCTTATCTAAATGTGGTGTAATAATGACGGCCTGTTGTCTGTCATTTAAGATGAGAGGAAGCTGCACTTTGCTTCCAGCCACATCATGGATTATCTCACTTATCTCCATTATTATGGAAAACATGGAAACTGGAAAAATACTGCAGGATGCACAAAACAGAAGGGAACTCACAGAAACTTAAGGAATTATAGATTCCAGAAAGATTTGGTCAGATTTTGTGTTTTTGAAGAAAAGTTTGATTTCTAATTTAATTTAATGTTTATGTTGTAAATGTTAAACTAGTTAAAAGTACAGAACCGACTAGAGGTTTGCGCTTGAAAATGGTCACTGTTGAAAATTAGGAGTTTTTCAGTAAATCAGCCAAATTTCCCAGCCGTTCCTGAAGGCAGCGTGATGCTCAGTTGCAGTCTGGAGTTAAGATAATGAAAATCCTGATCTTGTAAAGTAGGAAAGTCAGTGAACAGATGATGGATTGATGGAAACCAAATGGATAAACGAGGCCAGACTGAGTTACAGTTGGTGATTCTCATTGTGCTTCTTTTGGGTTTAGCTGCTTGTTTCCCCTGCAGAGGTGGATCAGCCTCAACACACACACACACACACACACACACACACACAGTCATACACACACACAGCCATGGTTAGAAGTAAATGTTGTCCCAGCGTCCGTCTCTCTGCTGTGGATTAATGTCTCCACTGGGACTCGGCCGTCTCTGTCTCAGTCGGTTGGATCTAAACCCAGCCTTTGTTCCTCTCTCTCTCTCTCTCTCTGCTTCTCTCTCTCTCTCTCTCTGTTCCTCTCTCTCTCTCTCTCTCTGTTCCTCTCTCTCTCTCTCTCTCTCTCTCTCTCTGTTCCTCTCTCTCTCTCTCTCTCTCTCTGTTCCTCTCTCTCTCTCTCTGTTACTCTCTCTCTCTCTCTCTGTTTGTCTCTCTCAGTTTCTCTCTCTCTCCTGCCTGTTTCAGTCTGATGGCTAATCCCTCTGTTCTGCCGCTCCTCTTCCTCCCGCCGGCCTTCGTCGGCTCGCGTTGTACAACCAGCAGAAGGAGCGATAGACGCTTCGTCCCCTCAGGCCATCAGACCTGCTGGTATCATGTTTACACGCCGTGCTGTTCGTTTTCTGAACATGCAGACAGGAAATGTTTAACCTTCCTCCGCCGCTGGTGACGGCTGCTCTACCAACAACCTGTTTCAGTCCTCTAGTCCTGCTTCCAGAGAAACATACGAGGATTTTCTGATTCCTCTGAAATCCTCCAGCGCAGCCCAACAGGCGGCTAAACTGCAGCTGTGAGTTTGTTTCCCAACACGGAAAAAACCAAAACCCTGCCAAGGAATTTAAGTCCAGTTTGAAATGAGACAAAACTAACTCATAAATAACGTCTCAGTAACATATAAAAACTTATTTTAAGTAAAATGAAATTCTGGGACCTTGTAAAACATAAAACTGTACAATTTATGACTAAAGTAACAAATCATCAACTTCCACACAATGAATAAAAATGTTTGTGACAGAGAGCGAGTTAGGAAAAGAGGAAATATAAAAAACAACGTAGTAGAGCAACAAGAAATAGTTTTTATAAGATTATGGAAGGGATTAAATGATGAGTTAGAAAAATGTTTAAAAAGGAGCTTATTGGGAAACAAGTTGCATAGAATGAACAAAATGCTATTAATTATATTAAAATGTATAAATAATTGTAAGGATGAGAATATGAAGTTTGGGAATAATTTAAAAGTTTGTAGGCTAATGTCTTAGTTATTTTTATTATCATTGATAATTGATATGCAATTTCATATCAATTGATTTAACATTGGAGAAAATGTCTTATGAGTTAAATAATCTTCCAATGGACCTGAAACTTGTTCATAAATATTAAAACAAACTCCTATTTCTTGCTGAAAAGTTATATTACATATTCATTAGTTATTTTAGTATCATTTATAATTCACTGACTAACATAAATAAGTCATCAGTTCACAACTGAGTTATTTGCTCAAATGTCCACTTTTCATTTTACTTTTCAAATAAAAAAACGTCACAATGTTACACAAGCAAATCTTTTTTGTTATTCTGTTGTTTCAAATCTTATTTCTTTGTAAAGTTTTCTCTAGAAACTAGACCAGAATTCCCTGTTGACGTTTTGTGTTTTTGCAGTTAAGTTAAATTATTGTCAGCTCTGGTTGAACTGCAGGCTGGTTTTAAAATCATCCGTCTCCATTTTCCCAACCAGAACGTTGTGAAATTTCAGGCTTTTTGCTGCTGACAGGAAAATGAAAGAGCAGAAAAGTGGAAAGTTTGGAGTAAAATGAAAGTGAAAAGCTTTTCCTTTTGGCTCCTGGCAATAAAAGCTCTAATGAGGCGTTTCTGCAGAGATGCTGCTTGAAAAAGCTTCACCTGAAGCTACGGCAAGCTGACTTAACATGTAATCAGGGTGTGTATGGTGAGATCATTATTATCCTGGACCATGTCATCAGTGCTCATTGCTTATCAGTATTTTTAGTTTCATAATAAATTCAATAAATTGCCATAAAGTTTTCACACCCTTTATTTTAATCACGTTTGTTTTTGTTACGTTCGTTAAACATGTTTAGTCCCATTAAAACGACATTGTTCACTGGAATAAATATGGATCTTTTGTCACAGAACAACATAAAGCAACGCATTAGAGAGAGTAGAATACAAATCTGAAAAGTGTGGAGTATATACGCCATATTCAGTCGTTTGGCGTCTGTCTCTTCTAGCTTTGATCATCTATAGATAGAAGTTTTTGAACCGGCTCAAGTTTGTTTGGATCAGTTGGCTAAGCCACAGTTTCTCAACTGGATTTTGGTCTGGACTTTGACTAGGCCATTTTAATCCATACTTTGACCCATTTTAGCTCCGGTTCCATGTTTTTGGTCGTTGACCTGCTGGAAGTTGAACTAGTTCTGTTTTTAGCTCCGCCCCTTTCTCCATCATGCTGCCACCACCATCTGAATAACCATAAATAACTGAACTATTGAACACTTAAATTTACTGAACAAGCCAAATCAAAAACAGTTTCCATCCATCGTAGCGGTCGAGAATCATCCTCTTCTCCAACGTCTTTCTGAGATTTAAAGTGGAGCAGCAAAAGCAAATGAGGAGGATTAGCAGAGCTAGCTAACAGCTGCTGGTGTCATCCAGGACGTCATCATCTCTCTGCTCAAATAACAAAATGAAATCATGACAAACTTTCCTGGAATCAGCATTAATCAGATCGTTTCTATTGCTGAGTGATTCCAGCTCTTTTTGCTGCTGCTTCTCCCTCCATCTAAAAGTTCCTGCAGAAACAGGAAGTTGGATTAACTCAGATTGATGTTTCATCACCGGAACCGTCCTCCGGACTGCAGAACCGGGGTATTCGGATTCTGATTGCTGCTGGTGAAAATGAAAGGAAGCGTCAGATTGCAGCTGCTGTCTGTCATCCCTGAAGCTCGCTGCCGATTGACCAATTATCCACAGGGACGTAATCCCGTCCCACGCGTACAGCGGCGCATCGCCACGCCGCAGCGAGAACGTCCGATGAATCCTGACACACATCACTGCTGTCAACATGACAGTCTGCCACAGTCAGACCTGGAGAGGAGCTTTTCATGCCCACAGCTTCCTGCAGCCTGTTAGTACAGCCTCTTTATACTGAGAGACATTTAAACACGAAGCAGCAGCAGCAGCAAAGGTCACAGATAATGTTGCATCTTCAGGGAATTTAAATCTAGAACCATAAGACTCATCTTTACATTGAACCGCTGGTTGTTCACGTTCCAGGGAGGTTAAACGTTTGGTTCTGCATCCGGTTACGACCCAAAACAAACTGAGTCTCCAGTTCAGTTCATGCTTTTAGTTTTTAGAATCGTGCCTCAGGAGAACAGGGAAGCTGGTCAGAGTCATTTAGAGGATTAGAGGTTGACCTTGGAGCAGCATGAAGACCCAAACCAAACAGCCAAAGCTACACAGGTCTAGTCAAAGTCCAAAATAAAAACTGAGAAAACTGATTTTCTGAAATGTGACCCAACAACTGGGGGAAATGAAACAGCTATAAAATCTCTGATTCTTCAGGCGGTGATAAAAATGTCACAGATCTCCAGATCACGGCATCAAGAGAGAAAAACGTGACGAGGTGAAATCAGCGGAAACGTTTCCAACCTCTGAGGAGAAAACAAACAGCACAGCGACTCTTCTTCCTCCTGCGTTTCTAAATCGAGTCGAGGCTTTACGGCTCGAAACGATTCAGGAGGAATCGGTTTAAAGCTCCAGCATGCAGGCTGATGACGAGCAAACGGCTTTTTGCACAGATTCCCCAGTGAGATTCACCGACAGGAACTTAATTTAAATCCTGACTCCTGCTGTGAAAAATGCACTTCCAGATTTTCTTGATCTTGGGGGAAGAAAAGTTCCTCCGGATTAAGACGCTGCGTCCTTCATCATTTCACAGCGGATAATGGAAAACGTCCAGGCTAATGATGAATCCCAATTAGAGATTACAGAGAACTGCAGTAAAGATGAGCAGCCGAGAGAAAAAGACGGTGGAGAGAAACGTTATGGAAGGAAAAACTCTGATTTAGACAGTCAGCTGGAAATCAATTAGGAGATGATAGTAAAATCAGGAAACACAAATCTTAACTTTAGAGGCAGCTTTGATTTAAGTTGGTAATAAATTAAGTTTTACAGTTAAAACTTGCAGCTAAAGTCAACATGTATCACTCTGCTCCACCGCTCTGCCCCTCCTACCCCTGTTTCTAAACACAAAAACTAAGTCATTTCTATGTTCTCACTATGGGTTAATGCATCGATGCGGCGTGGCGCGGAGATCCAGGCTGCATTCGGATGTTGGTTCTGATATCGCTCATCGTTCTCTTCACAATACTCCATAGATTCTCTACACTGAATCAAACCTCTGAAGAAGATGCTGAGCGCAAAATACTTTGTGACAAAATGTAACCAAAAATGGAGTAGCAGACATAGTCTTTGGCTGATGTGTTTGTTTTGGTTGTATTTACCCAGAATGCCCTGCGCTGTAATCCACTTCCTGCTTTTGGAGCGGTCTCCAGTCTGCCCATGCATTCGAACCGAACCGAGACCGAGGTCTGTAGACGGACCAGAGTTTTTTTTTTTGGTTGATTACGTATTGAAATGTTACCAAACCAAAGAACTGGACTTTCTAAAGAAACGGACNCTAAAGAAACGGACTGGAGTTGGATTGAAGCAGACTACACAGGACAGGTGTGACGTCATCCTTCGTCTTCCTTCAGATTCTGGGATTTCCAAATAAAAGGCCGTCTTTAATTTAATCTGAACAGAGAACCACTGAACAATAATCTGGTTCTGGTTCTCCTCGGCCCGGATGATGATCCATTCCTTCCACAAATTCCTGAGTAGATGTTTTTGGTGCATCTTTTTGAACCACACTTTTTCCTTCCACTCAACTTTCAATGACTGTTTGGCTGTAGCGCTCTGTCAGCTTCTTCAGAGCGACCTTTGCAGTGCAAACGTTTCCAGGTGTCCTGAGTTAATCACCTGATTTGGATGCGACATCATGAGTTTCCACTGAGGAACTTTTACACAATATTCACATTTTCAGAGACATTTTCACATAAGCTGGGCCTCTTGAACTATTTCCCAGTATTTTATGCCATTTCCATAGAATTACATAAAGAGAAAAAGCTTCTCTGAGCCAATGTTTGTGTTTTTTCCTGCTGTTTTCATCCTATAAGGATTTTGGAAGGCTGCATTTTTAGTTTGTGTTGGCCTGCTGGTGTGTTTAATCCATACATTATTCATATTAGTCATTTTGTGACATTGCTGGCAGAGACTCAGAGGGACCACACTGTTATCCTGCTGTAGGAATGCTCTTTTGTTGCATCGGATGTTCTTCACCCTGCTCAGCTTTTCACACATGAATATAGATTGGTTCAGGATTTATGTAATTTATTTATCCTCAGCATGTTATTTTTTTAACTAATTCGACCCATATTTTTGAGTCATTATTTGCAAAATTGTAAATATGCAACTAAAAACTGCACTTTTGAAGCTTTAATGGCATTTTTTCCAGACAAATGACCTTGATTATGCAGGAAATTCTGGTTTGTAGGAAGGTTAAAAAGAAAGAAAGGGTTTTAACAAGCTCATTTTTCTGTGTCTGTAGGAGGCGGAGCAGCACTTTAAGTGCCCAAAAACCAGCCTGTTGCAATATTTCATTTAGTTCTGGGAAAATCAAGACAACCGGCTGCAGAGAGCTGAAAACAAAAACACAAAATCCATCTCTGCTTTCCATCAGGAAGAACAGATTTACATAAATCTGCACTTTACACAATCAATCAATCAACAGGAATTTGGCATCTTCTCTTGCAGAGACGCCACTTCTTGTTCTCTCAAATCATTCACACACAATGAGCTGCAGATTCTTTTCAAACATGACTTCAGGCTGCATTAGCACTTCAGTAACAGATCCAGAGCAGGAAGGCGTGAGGAAGAGGAGGGTGCAGAAGCTGGCAGAAGACGGCGACGCGGGGGAAGAGGATAATAGGAAGATAAGAACTTGTGCAACAGAAACTGGTTGATCAGAAAGACGGAGTGGAAACGGAGAGGAGGCTTAAATAATAAAGAGAGAAAGGACAAAGGTGAGTTTAATAAGTAGGACAGAGGAGGCAGGAGGAGACGGACTGAAGAGAAATTAGGACAAAAGATGATTTCAATTACAGAGAAATGGGTTCATCAAGTTAAAGGAGTCAAAGCAGAGCAGACAGATGATAGAAGGAGACAATGGTGGACGACAGATCAAACTGACATGATGTAACCAGGAAACTTTACCTGAACACTCTGGAGATTATCCTGTTATAAGAACATTATATGAAGCTCTGGGATGGTAAACCATCTGGTTCCGTACAGGTGTTCTGTAAGAACCCTGTAGATACTTTACAGGAACCCACTAAGTTTTCCTGAAGGAACATTTTAGAAATTGGGACTTTGTTGGTATTCTGTAAAGATCCTCTAATGTAGCAACCTGCAGGTCTGTAGGAACCTGTAGTTCACCAACCGGTTAGGTTGGTTAGTTAACCTGTAAATATAGTTCCCCTACAACTACCCTGATCTTATGACCTCATTAGGTTTCTCTACAGGAACCTTATAGCCAGGGACCCCTAAGACCTTCTTCTATTCATTGTAACTCCAGATGTTTCACCTCTAATTTATTTCATTTATAGGATCAAAAGGATCATTTATGTAAATGATCCTTTTACAGGTTTATACATCATTCAAAAACCAAGAAGACCAAAATAAACTTGTGCTCTTATAGAGATTAGCTATCTTTAACAAGACAATGCACGATCTAATGGTCTCCTTTAAAAGACCACTATCTTGATGGTCGCCATGGCAACCACTGAACAGAGACCAAAACATGCAGGGCCCTTTGTAAGGAACTAATAACGAATGCTTTCAGTTTACCTGGAAACAGCAGCGCTGGCGATGAAACCAGGTGTAAACCAAACAAACAGAGAGGAGCCGATGAACCACATGAAGACATCATCATGGATCGGTTCGGTCCGAACTGGGCGGGTTTCTGCTCCTTCTACATGAAAGACAAGCAGAGACCAGGAGGGAAAACTCTGTGTGTGTCTGTGGCTCCAACAATCAGTTCATGCTTCTTCATTAGAGAACAGCGTACTTTACTAATAAGGTCTAGTTGCTTCAATAAATGACTCTAATAGCAAAAGATGTGAAGAACAATTATGGTTTTACCATCTTACAGTCACTACAGGCGACACTAAGCCTCAGGGTGAAGTGTGTAGTTCAGCTGCAATCACAGTAATCAGTGAATCTCACCAAACTCACCAAAAAGACAAAAAACGTTTAACGTTTTATTGTTAACACTGCAAAAAAACAAAATATTACCAAGTAATTTTGGTCTAGTTTCTAGAGAAAAAAAGAGACAAAACTAAATTACAAGTAACTTTTCTGCAAGAAATAAAGATTATTGTTTTAAGTCAATAATTCATTAATATTGATGGAAAAAGTGCTGGTTACACTGGCAGATTATTTCACTTATAACAAGACATTCCCTGTGCTATAATGGAACAAATATTTTCTCCTCAATATTAAGGAATTATTTACTTAAAATAACTTGAAAAGTTACTCATGAGTTAGTTTTTTCTCTATAAACTGGGCCAAACATACTTGGAAAGGATTTTGTTTTTGCAGTGAAAGTGAAAAATGACGTCCAAACCAAATTGAAACGCATGAAAACCAGAATCAATCTTTACTTTGTGATTTGCCTTCCTGTGTTGTTTTTGTTCGGCCCAAACAAAATCCAAACTACTTTGATTTATACTCCACAGAGTCTCTAATGAAAAAATAATGCCTCCCTTCATGAAAAGAAAACATTACTTCTCCAAATGTGTGCAGAGATGAGTTTATCAAAGTGCAGAAAACCTGAGTTTCTGGATGTTTCCGGGGAAATTAAAGGTGAGTGAATGTTCCTGGACCGCAGGCTCCAGGTAAACATGGTGATTAGGTTTCAACATGATGACAACGTTCCCCACAAACAGGGAGGTCAGGCGACGCTTGCTTGGTTTTCATTTCACTGCACTCTGTATTCATGAACCCAAACGTCATTTTCTATCAGGTCAATTCTTCCTGCAGGTTTTATCATATAGATCCAGCTCAGCTCAGTTCTGTTTACAGAACCAGAGTACAGCAGAAAGGACACATGGAGGGAACTTCACATTAAAACTACAGGTACAACTTCAGTCTAATATTCAGCCACAGCGGTAAATTCAAACCCAGAAAACAGTTTTCTACTTAAAGAAAAACTGCAGATTATATTCAATCTTCTATTCGAAGCAAGAATGTGAGTCACATTTTCATGTTTCCCGTTGAGCAGAAACAGCTCTCCTTAGAGTATCAAATCATTTTAATTCAGAATAAGAAGGGAAATCTGTTTGTTTGGTTTTATTCATTCCTTCAGTATGTGACAGATTTTTAAAACATTTTTTAGAGCTAATTTTAAATACCAATCTCCTCCTATCCCCGTCTGTTTTGGTGTACCCCAAGGTTCTGTTCTGGAGCCTCTGCTCTTCCTTTAATTTGTTCCTGCTTCAGTAAATTCTGTCAATCTGTAAAGAGTCTGATCTTTGCTATGCAGATGATATTCAGTTTTAAATGCAATTTTATCCAAATAAAATGTCTAAACATCATTTTACAGCATCTAGAAAGCTTAGATGTTGTTAAATGGTGGATGACAGACAGACAGACAGTTTTCTTCTATTAAATAAAGACTAAACTTACGATAATTATCTTTGCACCAGATGAATACATGTCTGGGATGAAGGAGGCACTTGGACCTCCTGGTTCTCTGATTATTTTGAGTCAAACTAAAGCCTGGTTCACATGACAAGATCATTTTACCAACGTTTGACCAGATTATCACTGATCATCAATCTTAAGGAAACCCAGATTATCAGAATGGCTCTAAGTCTTAAGCGATAATCATGCTGAGTGCTAACAGTCTCTGCTCTTCAGTCATGGAGGTAAAGGAGGTTTTGTGGCTTTAGTTCATATGAAACAGAACTGAAAACATTTTAAAATGTTTCTAACTAACTCTGAACATGTGACAGGTCTCAGGCAGATTAAACGTTGATAATGTCACCGTACAAACGAACTACTGATCAGGTGAACAGTAAAAGAAATGAAGATGAACTAAAACGTTACGCATACACTCAAAACATTAGCATTCACGATACATTCAACGGCAACAAAACCCCAAAAAACGCAATTTTTCAAACAAACCATAGGATATTAGGCACTTTAATGTCACACGGAAGCTGCGAATATGAAATATTTTCAGGTTAAATGATTCACTAACCTGTAAAGAACAGGGAAAATGATGAAATCAACCAAAAGTGACGCGTTTCCTGCTTCTTCTCTGCCGGTCTGAGGGAAGACAGCTCCGCTCACCGACGTGTTGCCCCCTAGTGGCACTAGTGGTATTACACCGCCATCAATGTTCTACGTTTTCCACTGGGAAATTAACAGTATTTTCTTATTATCTACATAAGTAGTGTTAAACCAACCAAAATAAGGAAATATACATAACCAAATGTGACAAACATCTAAGGGTGTCACAAACACAAACATTTAATTTTATCCAAGTTAGATAAGTAGATGTAAATCAGGACAAAGTCTCCAGTTGTTTGCTGTTTGACTCTTGTTGATTCCCAACATGAACAAGCAGAAGAAGAAAAGCCTGATGGGGCGTCTGTGGAGAGGAGGAAACCAGAGGAAACAGGATTATTAACAACACAGACAATCTGTCCAATCAGAAGAGATCAGATGGTCTTTCATGACAAAGCGACGTCTTCATCGGCTGCAGGAGTATTTTCTACTGCTGCCCACACAGTCAGGGACCCCGCAGCTGTCTCCTCTCATGAGTTAGTCTGTCAGTGCATAAAGAGCTTTACCACCGGCAGAGAAGCAGCACATCTTTGTTCTTAGTGTTTCCAGAAGGAAAACCACATGTTGCGTTATATCAGGAGCTTGATGCTACTCTGTCTCTGCTGGAATCTGAGCTCACAGTCCCTGAAGGAAGTTCACATAATGCCACTGTGGATCTTTAGCTAATTGGAAGGAAGGAAGGAGACATTGTACTACAGGATTAATTTGCATGCAGAATAGAAGTGCAGTGTCTCATCTAGAAACAAACTATAACTAATTTTTCTGTCTGTTTCGTTCTGCTTTCATTTCTCTTTCACTTCAGAATTTTAATACAAGTATTCAGAAACCATTTGAAGATTTTTATTTAGTTTCACTCTGAATTTATCACCAAACAAACAAGATCAAATCACTTCTAAACGTAGCCAGATGTTGGGTAAAGAGCACCAAGCAGAGCTGCTGTCCTGCACCAAACTACGGTAGTTTGATTACCGGATCAGGAGTCAGAATTGGACTCTAAAAGGTTCTGCAGGGACCGGATGATCCAGAACATCCTGGAAAGGCAACAGAAAGAGTTTCTGGGGAGATTCACCTCCAACCAGCCAAGATCAAATTATGTTCACCCAGAAACTCTTAACCTGAGGTACAGCGAGTGTTTGGTTCCATTATTTTTTCATTATTATACCATAAAACTAAAGAGCAAACACGAATCAATCAAAGCTGCCAGTTAATCAATACTTACACTATAAATGTTAATTTCTCCTTCTGTTAAAAACACAGAATTCCATTAAGTCTGAAGCAGAGCGTTAAAATTTAATTTACTTTCCTCGGGAACATAAACAGTCTGGAAAATTAAATCCTAAGGAAAAAATCCAACAGCGACGTATATTTCCCTCTGAAGCTGCGACACGCTCACTTATGGGTCCCGGAGGGGGAAGGATTAGGACTAGTTAGCATTCAGGAAGACGACGGCGTTCTTCACTTCTGCAGTAATAATGTCAGGCCTCCTGCTGCGCGCGTGTGTGTGTGTGTGTGTGTGTGCGTGTGTGTGTGTGTGTGTGTGTGTGTGTGTGTGTGTGTGTGTGTGTGTGTGGCTTCGTTTTTAAGGTGCGTGACCTTTTAAATTGTAGCAGGCATCTAATCACACACACACACACACACACACGCTAAAATGCATACATATACATAATCCACCTCTCTCTCCTGCAGGTAAAACAACAATGTACACAAATTAAAGAGTTTGACGCTCTGAGCTTCCTGCCAAGTTAAAATGAGCCAAAGTCAGTTATTATGTGATTGTGATGTAAACATGAAGCTGATTACTGAGTTTGTGTTTGGTTACGTTTCTTTCTCCTGGGCTTTTTGTGATTTACTGAGCTTCTTAATAACAATAAAATTGGACAGGAAAATAACTTTAACACCTCAAAACATCTAAATATCTGTGGTTTAGATCAAAACATTTTCAGAACAAATCCTTTTCCCAACTGGGAAACTTTTTTTTTTAAGATTTTGACTATTGGATCGATGCTTTGTGTTGTGTTTTGTTTTAATTAATCTAGAGAATCTAGATTTTGATTTAAAGTCAATTTCCCAAATTCATTGAATGGCCAGAACTACTTAGACCAACACAACATCTGGAAGATTATTTCTGCAAATTTTTCACATACAAAGGATCAATTTAAAATCTCTTTGCTGCCATCTAATGGTTAGATTGAATACTAAATACCAACATATTGTGTTGTATCTCCCATATAAAAAATAACTTTACTTATGCCTAATTACAGTTCAGCATTTGTGGATTTTACTGTGGATCATAACTTTAAATTACTCGTGTTAAGTTTGCCTTTTCTCCGATTTTTTTCGTGGAGCAAATCTAAAATATTTTTTAAAACTGCAGATTGGGAAGCTGACATACCGAACGACGACATGCTATTGGCTGTAGCCAATCAAGGAGCAGCATTCATCTTTCCTTTGCACTGATTGGCTGTAGAGAAAAGATAAGGAAGACTCTGGATGTTAGCTAACATGCTTTCCAATGTGTGTATTAATGTATGTTAGGTTATATTTGGTGTTTAAACTATTAAAACAGGAATTTATATGCAATTTTATTCATAGGCAGGTAAAATCCATAATCCTAGTGAATAGCAGGGGTCCTGTATACCTGAAGCTAAAGTAAAAATAATGAGTTGTTGGTATAATTACACATAAATCCACACAGTACATGGCTAATACTGAGCATAAATAATTATTTCCATTTGGAAAAAGCAGAGAATGTAAAGTGGTTAAACTGTCAGTGTTTTCCTCAGAATAAAACCTTTTTATGTTTCTTATCTTCTGCATTTCTGGCATGTCGGCGTTTGAAAAGGTCGCCTCTGTTTACTCTGATTTGCTTAAACTGATTTCCAGTTATCTCCATAAAATAAACATCATTCAGTGAGGACAGCGTTTAGCATTTATTCATCAGCGCATCCCCAACGCATGGCATCATTTCTCCTAGAGTAAAACGCCCGCTGCAGCGCGGCGGAAGGAGAAAACCCAATTAACGGAGGTCATGTGGGGAGGAAGAGGACGCGTTGCAGTTTGTCAGGTTTTTATTTGTTCCCAGAGTCCAGAGGGAAGACGCAGTTAAGGACATGCTGAACTGCTGAAGAGCAAATGGATACACTCAGCCCTCTGTAATGACAGCAATCAAGATAAACGCGGAGCGGCGTATGCAGACGGGAGGCCAGTGAGGCTAAAACAGGGCAGATCGAAGCCGTGTGTCTGTAATGAGCTGGACTGGGAGCCACCGCAGCCAATCAGGGCTTCCCCTCGCCCTGCCCGAGTGTAAACAGGAGCGAGCTGATGGTGCAGCTCCCCGCAGTCATTACGCAGCTCTTCAGGGTTGATGGTGTGGTTGGCTGTGAGTGGCTGTAATTAAGCCTTTCAGCCACTCTGAGCTTTGACCTCACTCATTAGCGCCGTCATTCATCCAGAGTCCAGCCGTTCACTCTGATGGTTCCATTCTTCACATTATTCTGCGTAAACAAAGCCCGGTTCTGTTTAGAACCAGCTGTGTTACACGTATTTAGACTCCATTAACATCAGTCTTATGCATTAATCCCACATGGAGCTGTCAGTTTACGACAGGTTGAGCTGGCAGGGCGGCAGATTAATGAGGAAGTTTTCCACTCAGCACAAACTCTATGCAGTCTGTTAGTTTACATGTAAAGACCCAATAATGCTCTTTACAGAGCAAACAGAGTTAAATAACTGCCACACTTTTAAGATTATTCTACCTCTTATGTCCCACTTCACAACTCTGCTCTGCTTTTGGTTGATTTAATGTGTCATTGTTTTATTTTAAAATATATAAAAGTGGAAAAAAGAGATGGATGGATGACAGAAAGAAATATCTAGTTGAAGAAACTAAAAAGCATTCAAACAAAAGAAAATAATTTAACCTGATAGTTTTAAATGAGATAAGATTCTAAAAGAAGAAGAAGACGCCAAAGTAGATGATGATGATGATGATGATGACGACTCTGTCAGAAGGTAAATCCGAGCCTCAACCTGACTCCCGCTGTGAATCGGTTGAGAACAACAGATTCTCCATGGATGAAAGTTCATTGTTTGACAGAAACACAAGGCCGGCGTTTCTGCTCCAACCTGCTGTGAGGAAACAAGTCGCAGCACGGATGGAGATGACTGCGGAGGCAGAAAATGAAGGAATAACAGAGAGAAGTGGAGATGGAACAGCAAAACATCTTGTCTGTTAAACTGTGACGAGGAGACGAAGCCGGCAGACAACGAGGATTCAGCCGAGCCGGAGCAGCGGCTGTGAAACCAGACGTCTGTCAGGGTGTGTGATTGCTTTTTACTTTCCTTCCACCCTCATCTCCATCTGTCAGCGACACACACAGACTCACTGAGATTAATATTACATGTTTACAGCATTCAGACAATATTCAGGAAGGAGACTGTAGGTGGAGGAAAATGTTTTTTCTCACATAAACCATGAATATGATTTAAAACAGTCCAATATTTAGAATAATCTTCATGTGAATAAATGTATAGAACAATTGAAAACAGGGATTGTTTGTGAGGAAATAGAGTTTCAATGAGCTCCGGTTTCCTGAACTCAAGATTTCAATGATTCCTTCAATCTTTCAACTAAATAAGTTCAGCTAAATAAAACAGAGGAAGTAGCAACTGATTCCTGTCCGTCCATCTGTCAACACCTCCATCATCCTTTCTTCCTCCAATTGTCCTATCAATGCCTCAATCAATCCTCTTGTTGCTCCATCCTCCAACACCTCCATCAATTCTTCTACTGGTCTGTCCATCCTCCAACTCTCTCTCTCTTCTACTCTAGATGGAGGCATTGTCCCTCGATCGATGCCTCCATCGATTCTTCCATCCATTCGTCCTCTAACTGTCCCTCTATCAATGTCTCCATGTTGGATGTGATTGTTCAGTATTTGTGATCGCATGGTTGGTCGTATATATCTGTAATATGGAGACAATCTTTAAGGTTGAAATGTTGGGAAGTATTTACACATGAATGTGGGTTTTAAGTGAGTGACTGATGAAATGAGAGTGTTTGAGTAGAAACCCAGAACGTCCTCTCAGCCCTGAGGAAGTTCTAGCACCGTTTGACAAAAGAGCAAAGACAGGAATGCTTCTCACATCTTCTTGTACTTGCATCATCATAACGTTGAGCCCATTATGTTTCCGATGTGCTGTTCACTTTCGTGCAGTCATTTACTCTGTGCATCAAGAATACATTACAGAATTGCCAACTACTTCATTTATATACTGCGTGTGCATTTTTCTCAGTAATGAGCAACGGAAAGATGTTCTATAACAAAACTGATGATACAGAGTCCGACCCGGCAACTCATTATTCCATCTGACTCTGAAGTCAATATGAAATAAACTGAAAATTAAGTGTTTTCACTGCTAAAGAGCATCATCAGTCAGAAAGCGTAGAAACTTTGGGTCAACTTCTAGAGTCCAGGGAAAGTGTTGACAGGATGTAAGGATTGCTTCAAAGTGCAAAAATAAAGCAAGAAAAATATCTTAACTTTGCCATCAGGAGCCAAACAACTACTGTACTGTGTTGGACTGACCCTTTATTCCAGCACCAGAGACCAGCATCAATTTAATTTAGAGAATAAAAAGAGGGATTTTCCATCCCTCCATCGCCTTTTCCTCCGGCACAAATTGGACGAAAGGCACCAAGTACAGGTCAGCTGTTAATCACAGGGCAACGGGGAGGACAAATAATAATGCACACTCACACTCATGGCTGAAAGCAACCTAAAGAGACCAATTATCTTAACAGAGTGTATTTATGCTTTGGGAGGAAGCCAGAATACACATCTGTGTGGGACGAACATGCCAACTCCAAAGACCCCTGGCTGAATTTGAACTCAGGACCTTCCTGCTGCAAGGCATCAGTGCAACCAGCTGTACCACAAAGAATCAAAAAGGGAATTTGATAAATATAATGAATCCAGCTCTACAATAATCAGTGGAGATTTTCTGTTTTGTTAATGTCAACCATCTTTGGCTCAGCTTCCTCAGACAGAATCTGCCAGATTTAAGTTGAAAACTTTTTGTCCATTTCGCTCTTTTGCTTCTCTCCATAATACTATATATTTGCTTAAGAGTGTGTGAGTTGTTTTTTCCATTTTAAAAAATCTGTGCTCTAAAAGTCAGAAACAACTCACCTCCAAAGTTAAACGGTAACAATGTTAAACTGTCTTTATCCCGGACGAGCCCCCACTTGGTACAGACTGGCTCCACAGCAATGGCTCCTGCAATGCCACATTGGGAAAACATTATCAGTAACATAATAGAAGAAAATGTTGCTGCCCAGGAATCTGAGGCGAGTTAGAAAACATTAAGTCTGATTTCTTCTCAAGAGTGAAAATGTTTCCCTTAAATTTAGAAAACTACGGGCCTCAGTTAGTCTGGCTTGTTTGAAAGGGTTGAAGGAAAAATCTTCTTCTGTCCAAAAAGAACCTGCATAGTTTGTTCAGATTTGATTAAAAGCTCCTGAAAAAAACCCTCCACATGTTTGTTTGTCACTGATTCAAATATTCTCATTGATCTCTGGAGGAGGAAAGGGGCTGTTGTTTGATCTCGGAGGTCTGACACCACTTCAGATCAGGGAGTCTGCTGGAAACACTGTCATCAGCTGGTTTATTAGCAGGCTAGGTGGAGCAGAAACACACCACCATCATTAATCCCTACAACAAGCACCTGTGCCACTTCCAGGAAACCTCTGACCTCTAATCGTCCTCTAATCAAACCTCGCATGAAAACTGCAGCTCTGCTTTCCTCTTTTACTGTCTGACTCTCTACTAAAGCCCACATTATTATCCAACAAGAGCCCACTCTCCATAATGAGCTCTGCCATTGATTATCCAATAGATTAGGCCTCTGTATCGATCGCCCCAGCATGCTGACAACACAGAGGGTAACGAGGTGGGAAGAGTGATGGTCTTCAACACTCGGTGCCGACCGAGGAAGCAGATCAGGCATTTCAGGCCAGGATCACGAATATAATCGTGATGATTAATTAGGATGAAGACGAGCTGGAGAGGGGAAGAAAATGAGATTTAGAATAAGTTTAGAAACAAAAGCTCAAACTTTGAGTGGTGTCATATTTAGATTGTCAGAAAAAGGTTTCATCTATCTTATATTTTTAATTTCAAGCAACCAGGATCTTTGACAGGTCTACTGTCTGTTCAAGGTTTTTGAGTTCTGGCAGTTTTTAACTTATTTGTTCCCAAATTCTGAAATGTGGCCAGTTGGAGAACGAGCAAAAGAGTTTCAGTGCACAAACAATATCTGACGTCTTCAAGAATCACAGATGTTCACAAGCCTTTTTTCATGTCCAAGTCTTTGACGGAAAATCTAAGTAAAGTTTAAACTTTTTGTTCAGAGTTTTAAGTTTTTGAGCTTCAAATCCACTGCAAGTCTCAAGTCTTCAGGTCAAACTTCAAAGTCGAGTCTGAAGTCTTTCATTTTTTTCAAGTTAAATGCAACTTGAGTTGATGTTTCAAACTCGTTTCCATCTGTCAGGATCAGGAATGAAACCCAGCAGAGATCTCAGCCAGAACCAGAAACGTTCTCCGTCTGTCATCTGATCTCCTGCTGGGTGTCGAGTTTTAACCACTGGCTTTGTGGGAATCACCTTGTCAGAGCTAATTTCACTTTCAAACTGTTATCTTTGGTATTTCTCAGGTTCTTTCTTACAGTCTGGGAGGTTTGTACATCCAGTCCAGTTATCCAGTCCATATTGACATCTGGTTCACAGACACACAGCTGATATTAGCAGCACATTACATTAAACTACTGCAGAGATTTTAAAAATACTCAAGCACTGTTATTTATTTTCAATTCAAGGACAATCTGAGTTACAAATGGAGTCAAAATCTCTGCTTACCCTGATAAGCATCTTATCTGAACTAAGAGGAAAAGAAACAGTTTACAGTTTCTCTTTCCTCCACATCCGTCCTTATCAACAGAATAAGATTATTCCCACCTGCTGGACAAGTGGAGACACCAGACTCCCTTTGTCCTTGGGACTAACTGAGGAATGACAGAAGATAACTTCAAGAGATCATTTTTACAGATTATTTCTCTACACATATCCATTTATGCTGTTAGCATGCAGCGACGTAATTTTAAACTCGTTCTCTGATGGTGTAAACATGACCCTGTTTTAAACTTTGAGTTTAGGATCAAATGGAGCCAGAAAGCCTTCAGAAGCATTGATCAAGACAAGTTTAAAGATTAAAAGTCTGGATCATTAGAGGTAATTAGAAGAAAGGAGGGACCCGTCAGAACTTTATGCTTGTTTGTGACTTTTGACTCATTATCTGAGTGAACTCACTCACACAGAGTCGTTCCTCCGACAGCGTCGTCCTCGGCTGGAAACATCAGTACAAAACAAAGTTCTGCATCTGACGGATCAGGAATGTTTCCTTTGATCCGGGACGCGGCGCTCTGCGGAGCTCTTCTCATGATAATTAGCCAAAATAAAAGGCAGCAGCTGTATTTTTAAACCTCGTTCCCTCTGTGTTGCTGCCTGGAGGAACAAGAAGCTGCTATCTTTAGAGGAAGTCATTCACCTTCTAGGACTTTACACTTTCAAATGTCAGGGAAGGAAATAACTGTTTTATCTTTAGGATGGTAGCAACTTTACAGAGAATCGTTCTGCTTTTTAAACAATATGGCAGAATATTTTATGAAAATATAGTTTAAATTTTTTATTGAGGGTAAAAACATTTTTCTCTGAATTCAGACGAGTTTCTGCAAAATCATAAAAGGAGGATAAAGATCAGTTAATTTTCTTTTTACTGGTCTCACTAATTAGTTTATAATCATTAAAATTGAAAAATCTTTTTAAAACTCAGCTTTTGTTTTCATTGCTCCTAAATCCCAAAGCCTATAATCACCTATTTTCTTTTTTACAAATAATGCTTTTTATTCATTTTGTACTTTGTATTTTCAAAGAAAATCACAAAGTGCAAAGAAAAGTGCTGCAAAGCTTTAAAAGCTAAATTAGCAGATTATCAGAGCTGCGGTTTCTGCATCACATCATGAGAATGTGAGGAAAGGAAACTGTCTTCTCCCACTTCAAAATAAGAGCATGAATATGACCAAAACTTCAACACAGACGTCAACATTTATTCAGCTGAAGGTTATAAAACAGTCAAGTAAATTAGTGCTTTAGAATTTGTGCAGAAAAACTAAGTTAGGGCTAAACGTTTTCAAAATGAGCTAAAACGCTAAAGTGCTAAATGAAATTGGGTCATTAGCAGAAATACAGAACCAGAGACTAAAGTCTCAGATCAGAGAAACTCATCCAGGCTTTGATTCCTGCAGCAGGTCTGACTGACAAACCAGAACCTGCTGCTGGAGTTCTGACTAGAACCAGGGAGACAGAGACACCACCCGGTTCTGCAACGCCCCGGTTCCACACGGCCCGGTTCCACACGGCCCGGTTCCACAACACCCAGTTCTACACCACCTGGTTCTACACCACCTGGTTCTACACCACCAGGTACTAAAACGACCGGTTCTACACGGCCTGGTTCTACACCACCCGGTTCTACATGGCCTGGTTCTACACCACCCGGTTCTACACCGCCTGGTTCTACACCGCCCGGTTCTACACCGCCCGGTTCTACAGTCCTTCACTGAAAGAAGAGACTTTAAATCCTGCTGGTAGTTTATAAATCACTGAATGGATTGAAGATCTGCTGCTGTTGTATCAACCTTCCAGACCTCTCAGGTTCTGGTTCTGGTTCGGATCTACATCCAGAACCAGAACAAAACATGGAGAAGCAGCATTCAACTTCTATTCACCACAAATCTGGAACAAACTTCCAGAAAACTGCAAAACAGCCGAAACACTGAGTTCCTTTAAATCCAGACTAAAACCCAGCTGGTTAGAGCTGCTTTGATTAATATTCAATGAAACATTAATCAATAATGTGATGTGCAACGACACCACTAGTCAAAATGTAATGAATTAATTATTTACTGTGTTTCTATGACTTTATATTTTTATGATACAAAAATACGCTTTGAACTGCCTTGTTGCTGAAATGTGGTATATAAATAAACCTGATTGATTGAATTTACCCACCTCTGCTCAGCTACTGTCAGTCGCCAGGTGCTCTAAGGTCATCAGTGAGAATGACAGTATTTTCTGGGTGTTGTGTGACGTGTTTCTCAGCAGAGATGATGGTTGTTTTAAATCACTGAACACCAGATTATCTACCAGAGGGGTAAAAACAAATCAGTATAAAAGCCTCTGCAGCCATCAGTAAGAGCATCTCCTGCTCCGAAGCTCCTTGGATTCTCCTTTCTTTGCTAGTAAACTATAAATCCTGCAGGCTATCAGGATGGATTATTCATGTCTGTATTTAGATGCCCTTTAAAGAAACAAACGCCATCTTTGTGTTTTTCTTTTTGCCTCCAGCTGGGAACCTGAAAACGCTCTGCAGGATTAACCTTCATCAACCGTTTCACATCACGGTGATCTGCAGGCCTGTCATGAGAGTCTGAGAGTCCCGGTTCTGCTGCCTGGTATCAGCGCTGCGCAGTGATCCGTCTGCACACAGAGCGCTGCCTTCCTTTCTCTCCAACCTTTATCTACAGGGTCAGAGTTCACTGAGCGTGACGCCGTGTTGTCAGGACGCTAAGATCCGCTAAGCAACACAGAAGAACTGGACCGTTTTTACCAAACTGCCTCATTTTTTAATCACCAGTAGAAATAACTGATCACATGTTCAACATTAATTTAAGCTAATAAATAATTAGAGAAGAAAAGTTTAACTGGTTTCCTACGTCTGCAGTCAAAATGTGACCTCAGCAGAACAACTTCAGGACTTTTCTTCCTCTTCTTCTCGCCTCGGTTCCCCTGAGTTGCAGCTTCTTCAGTTATTTCCAGTTCAAAGCCTGTGGAGCACGCTCCCAGGACTGGGACCACTGGGATTTAACATGCAGGAATAATCTGTCAGGTTATCTGGCTGCTTCACTCCAACTTTAAGACATGAGATTCACTCCAACAACTGAAATGTTAGCATTCAGGAAGCTACAGTAGCTATGTCATTGGTAGTCATAAATATGGAATCTGATAAAAATGTGTAAATAAATTTCTGCACAAGCCTCTGGTCCAATAAATCTGACAAGATGGTATCATGTTAAACAAATAAACCAAAGATTAATGAAACTGCAGAACAAGGTGGATGTTTACTCCTTGCTGCGGGTTGAACTGGCAGGAAAATATCTGAATATTTACGTCTTTAAACAACAGACAGCACCGTGTTGTTCCATAACATATGTTCCCCAAAGTGAAAATGATCAAACTTCTACGTGTTAAAGCTCTTTTAACAGCCAGAATGTGGAGTTAACACTTAAATCTTGGTGTTTTAACTAATACATCAACACTTGATTATTGTTTAAATTCATAAAACTGCGTCAAATAAAAACACCTCAACTGATGTGATAAATGAAGTACAATGTCTTCAAAACATGCTTTAACTGAAAGAACAGCAGGAATCTTTTGGGGCTACCCCAGAACCTGCCCCCCTGGGCTAGAGCCCATTCAGCCTGGTCTAAACTCAGGTCAGTCCATAACTCATGTTTAGTACATGTATGTTGTTTTATCTGCATGTGAACTGAAGCCGGTTTGCTTCTCCTGCACATATATAAACACACCAACATCATTATTTCTTATTTTCACATTTTTAGAATGTAATTTGAATATAAATGAGGAAAACAGTAATTTTCCAGTAAATGTCACCAATAATTTGTTTTGCAAGATGCAACAGAGCAGGTAAACAGCCATCACTGTTTGAGATGTAAGAGCTGGAGATGGGCAGCGTCACGAGGTTATGATCAGAAAAAAGTTAGTTTTCAAGCCTGAAGGTAGGAAAATATTTAGTCTAAATGATTAAAATCATAAATATCCAGTGGAAGAAAGCCTCGTTCAGACATGATGAAGTCTGGCTGCAGGCAGGTCGTAATCACACACATCTAGCTGCTGCTCATTAGGCCTCCTATCAGTAACCTGCTATTAGAGAAACTGGAAAATTGCATGCTGGGATGTTGATGAAGGGAGAGAGGGAAATCCAGTCCCAGCAGATTCAGCCGATATGGAGCAAAGATCTGCATGTACAAGACAAACAGAAAGACTCATCAGATTTTCATGAACTCAACCAGAAAGAGCCGAACGAAGCTGACCAAAGTCATTCCAATAAATACAGTCTGAAGAGTCTGGCTGGCAAAGAAACTGGTCGTCTAATTTTATGTATTTTCAAATATTGTTTTTATTAGGTAAATATTTATATCACTGGCTAACTGGTTATGTTCACCTTTTGCAGTCAAGACAGCAAAGATGTAATAAGTTAATATCCACAATCATGAACTGCATAAAGAAATAAGGATTTATTTTATGCTCCTCATATGGTCAATATTGTTGGTAACTGACTGTTAATAACTGAAATATCCACCAGAATAACTTCAATTGGACAGAAATAAGTTTGAAAAATTACTGAAAATTAACCAAAGAAAATCAGACACTGGTTTTTAAATGTAATTAAACACAAACCTTTTAAGAAATAAATGTTATATATATTCAACAGTTAACAGTGATTGGCTCAAAATGTTGTGGAAGAAAATATTAAGTTACAGACACAATCATACTCCTCCAGACCTGGTTCATTTGTTTTTGTTTTTTAAATGATGCAATGTCTGATTTTCATTTTTTAATAAACAGTAAATTTTTATTATTATTACTTTCTCAGAAACCATTGCTGATGTTTCTGCCATTAACAGGAGCAACAACAGTTTAGTTCGTGTGTGAAAATCAGTTTTCACTTTGACTTTAAAGGTTTTGTTTGGTCAAAAATGTTCCATTTTGTTGATCATTATTGATTTAAAACCAATTAAAAGAATAAAACATCTTAGCAGGTAATTTTGTTTGAATTTTCACTGTAAACCAGTTGAAATGTCCCAAAGTCGCCAACCAAAATATGCAGATTATGGTTGGGAGCTGATGAAGTTTAGAAGAAGGAGCAACAGCCACACGATGTAAACTTTAAGAATCCTGTAAAACTGGAAGAGGCAACAATATTTAATTTGTTTACCTTCGTTAGCGTAGCAAAGTCTGAAGAATGGTACAGAGGGTGAGCAGGTGTTACACCAATCTGGTGCCTCCTTCCTCCATTTAAATGCAGCCAGCAGATTATTGTTAGCAGAGATTATCTACAGCCTTACAGGCTTGTGATAAATATCCAGGGATCACTGACAAAGTTAAAGCTGATGCTTAAATGAAGGCTCAGAGGTTAACATCTCTAGGCAATCAGTAATGACCCAAAGTTAATGAGGTGACAAATAAATGCGTGTTTTATCAGATGAATTACAGTCTGATCGAGGCTGAGGCCTTGAGCACCTCTTGAAAGTTAATTAAAGGTTTTATGAAACATAAAATCCACTGGACGATCATGATGAAATAAACATGATGTACTGGCCTCTGCTAACGGTACTTGCAGTGAAAAGTCAAAGTCAGCAGTCCACTTAATCTGCCCGTGTCTTGATTTATCACATGGGACTCCATCGTCTTCGCAGCGCTTTAAATTTCTCCCTTCAGCGGTCTGCAGGCACAGTTTTCACTTATTTAGCAGATGCTGTAATGTGTTGGCCCAGTGGAGCGTTTGGAGGTTTTAGCCCTGATCCGTGGGTTCAAAGCGGCTTAGCGCTGGAGAGACTTCCTGCAGTGTGTTTGTCTCCTGAAGGAACCAAGTGGAATCAGGATTAAGAAAGCGTCGATGACGCACGCCGTCTGCTTACTCCAGTGTCCATCAACGTCTCCGTCAACACCAGCAAACATGAGTGAGGGGCCTGACGACGGCGCTCATTAGCGCCTCTTATTTGAAGGAGGGCCGCAGGTATCGACTCCACGCCGTGGCGTTGATAATGACGGTTAACAGCAGTAAAATCAATGAGCTGGTCTATGATGCTCATTTTAGAGGCTCAATCAGCTTTTCACTGGTTCTCAGGGAGCAACATGAGGCGATGATACTCAGCACTTGCTGCGCCTGGCTTTTAGCTTTTTATGTTCATTTGCTGCATCGATGTTAAAGCCACTGGAAGTTGATTTCCATTAGACATGAGCAGGAAGACATCAGCTTTACTGATTTTACTCATAACCATAAAGGAAGCATAACAGGCTCTTAAGTGAGAAAAGTTTCTCTGAATCACATAGATCAGCTTTTATACAAGTTAAATGGAAAATCATAACGATTTGACCAACTTCTGCCAGAGTATAAGCATTCATCTTAAACATTAAACATTAGATATGGTTAATATTCCTGTTTCAAAGGTTAGGACACAAACACATGGTCCAAGATAAGAAACACCCAGACGCACTGATGCATCGCTTTAAACTGACTGTGGAGAAACATGAGGAAAGCTGAGAACGTTCTGCTGAGAAAACCTGTTTCTGGGGCTTCAGTTTTCCCAGATGTTACTTCAGACTAGAGGAACTTTGTTAGCATTTAAGCAAATAGTTTTTTAAAATTGTTTTTTCAGACATTTCCATGAATATTTGTGGATGTAATGAAAACATAAACATGTTACACAAGTCTAACTGTTGGTAAAATAATTGGTTTTTGTAAAACATGAAGTTTAAAGTTAGTGTTTCATTGTTAATGTACTTACTTTCTGAATAGTGGATGTTATTGGGATGAAGGTGTGGAATTCATTTTTGTTTTTCATTACTTGCTTTTCTGATTTAGCTTCGAGTTCGCGGTGTTTTTATTTAACATGTTTCATCTCTGAGGCTGGACAATCAGAAAATCATCAGAAAGTATTTCAGCCGTCAGTTTCACTGTGGGTTTTAAGCATTCAGCATGCCGAGGCGAGTTAATTTTTATCAGTGAAGCTCTTTATTCAAATAGAATGAGATTAATTTCATTAATCTAGTAAAAGTGGCTCACATGTGTGAGACGTGACTTTTTCAGGATTTCACCCACTCTTCTTTGCAGAGTTGTTTTAATGTTATCATGTTGAAGGGGTTTAAATCCTGAATGGTCAGATCTAAAAATCTTTGTTTCAGTCATTCAGACATGGACGTTCAGACGTGCTTTGAATTCATAAAACTCTTGAGTTCATTAAGATATCTGGAGGGAAATGTGAAACGGCCCTTTGAGTTGTTTTTCAGTATTTCTAGCCATTGTTTTCCAGGAATCTGTTCAAATTCCTTACTGTAATTAAACTGTCTTTGGACCTTAAACACTTGTCTGCTGCCTGTGATAGAGTATCGATCGTTGCTGTCCTGATTTACCTCCAGTTGGTATTAAAAGCTTCACCATGAATCACTTTAAATCCCACCTGACAAATACGAGTTTTAAGCCTTTCGTCTGAAGCTCCACACGTCAGTTAGCCGTTATTTTCAAGGACCAACCACTTTGTGTTTAAAGATTTTCTCCCAATGCGAACATAAGTCGGTCTTTTACATGTGCAAATAAAATCCATATTTGAATTAAACAAACCCTTGAAGTGAATTTCTTGCTGTTTGTCTGGTTTACGGTTAGCAGCTGTTGTTTCCAACGCTGAAAGGTTCATCAGAGCTTGTTGCACAGCCAGACCTCCTGACCTGTTAAGAACGACAACAATCACCGCCATGAATTTACATGAGCTTTAAGAGCCTCATCTATATTCATTAAGCAGTTCAGCTGATTAATATGCTTCAGACTTGAAGAGGCGGCGTGGCGGCGCCGACCTCCAGCGACCCGCCAGGCTTGTTGAGGGTTCTGCCCTCATGTCACCTTCCTGCTGACATGAAACCTGACTGTCATCCTGAACAAACAACGAGCCGCAATCTGACATTCAGAGCAGCCTGACCTTTACTTTATGAACTATTTACATAAGAATTGCTGTCAAGACTCAAAGACGGCATGTAAATACCCAGAGGAGAGCAATGCAGAGGAAAAGTGGTCCGGAGCATGTAAAAATACATGACATTTATTTGTCATCACTGCAGGTATTATTATGTGTAATGGTTATGTTAATACATAGCTGTGTATTGCTCCCCAATGCATATAAATCAATATGACAACCACTAACTCTAATGCAAAAAAGAGCTGTCAGAGTAATACACAATGCTAGTTTTCCTACACACACAAATCTTTTTATTTGTCAAGTCTAAGTTACTAAAACGCAGGACATTGTGAAATATTATTTATATATAAAATCTGTCATAATCTGGTACATCTTCAGGAAGGTTGGCACAACTTAACACTGACTTTCAAAATCTGTAGCATCCAAACAAGTTTAAAAAGATTTCACTGAAAGTGAAGTCAAACAATGGAACAAACTGAATATGGAACAAAAACAATGTCCAAACATCAACCACTTTAAAAATAAATAAATGTCGGATTAAATAAATGTTCACTTCTTCCAACTCCTTTTCAAAGAGAGAAGTAAACAAGTTATTTTGTTCTTGGTTTTGTGTGCACATCTTTTCCCTGCCCTACTGGTTGCTTGTTTTCCTGTTTTAAAAACCTGTTTGGAATTTTAAAAAATCAAATCAACCGGTTCATTAGTTAGAGGATGCAGTAACTCCTCAAAATTTAGACTTACGGACTTTAAACTCCTCATTCAGACCAAATGCTATTTAAAATATGAAGAAAGCCTTTAGGGCTTCACTTCCTGACTGAACCGTCCTCAGGGGCATAAATGACTCCATCAGTGACACACCAACCACATCTCACCGTGACATTTTCCCTGACTGCCACCAGCCAATCAGAGGAAGGTTTACTCCACAAAGGTTACCCAACAACGTGGCGAAGCAGGTACAACGATGAGGACAAACACTGAAGTGATTTCTGAGACGTTTCCACTTCCTTCCATGAACATGAGGTCACGCGTCTCTGCGCCGACGTCAGGGTTCGGTTCTGAGAAGCCTTCGCCTCAACCTTTGCTGCACGTCGTCCCTCGTTAGCATCCTGCGCGGGATTCCTGCTCATCCTTTACTAACGAGAAATGCCACCAGGAGAATGTCAAACAAAGGTTTCTGGTGAAACTGAGCGCCGTCAGGCTGCTGTCAGATGGGAAATATTAACTGCTGACTCAATGTCCTCTTTGTCTCTCAGCTTTCTCACTTTAATTCAGGTTTTTTCTATAATTAAAGCAGAACAGTCAGTTAGATTCACGTCTGATAACCAACATGTTCGTCCACAGACCTAATTTCCAGAAACTACTGAAGTGTGATGCATATCTGCATGAGTTAACTGGATACTTGCTCGGCTTAATGAGATTTTCCTGGATTTCAGGTCGAATCACAGCAAAAGAACTTAATAATTAATTTTAAAAAAGAACATTAAAATAAAATACGGAAAATATGAAGTCCAAACTTTATGGTCAGAAGAATTTTAGCCTTTAAGAGGCTATTTTGTTATGATGATTTCATTTATTAGGGAATAAAAAGCTGCCCAAACAAACCTGGTTCTATGTAAAACTACAGCTAACTTTAACCTGAGCTCAGCTTTAGCAGTGAACATAATTAACCCTCTAGCACCGACCATCCCATGGGTGGGATGACCGATCACCTGCTTTCAAGCGTTGCAGGTAAACAACCGGGGCCCGGGACTTTAATTACTTAATTTACTGGTGAGCATTTCATAGTTTATTTTTGGTTCATTACTTTACATTAAAACATTCAGAATTTTCCATTTTTCTTCTTTCTTTTTTTTACAGCCAAGAGGAACCAGAACCATCCAGCTCTCACAGGCCAGAACCTCCCACCACCTATCAGGAGACTTCATCTTCTCTGAGGTGAGAGGTCCAGTCTGCAGAAAATAATGATTCCAAAAAAGCAATGTGTTTTCACCGTGTGAGAATTGTGTCTATTTTATGAAACTGTGTGATGCAGCTTCATTTTTAGGATGTCTTCATTATATTTCTTTCTGTTTCCACAGTGACGATGGTGCAGCGGGAGATGATGAAGAGTACCACAATGTTCGTCAGCCGTCTTCAAGACGTGAAAGAGCTCCAGTCCCAAAAAGAAAGAGAAACTCGTCAAAGGATGCAAGAAAACGACAGAGAGTAACTCCTCAGCGCACCAAGATGAAGACCAGGATATTAGGCTCCCTGCAGATGAGCCAGAATGTCCTACATTTTCACCAAAGAAACCTGCAGGACCCCAGATCAACACAACACAAACCTGGTCACCCCTGAGCTTTTCCAGCTTTCTTCCAGTGCAATCACCATTCGAAATATAATCCGCAACACAAATAAAAATGAGGAAAGGCAACCTGCAGCTGGGAAAAAGTTCAAATGGTCACCTTTGATAGTGGAACATTTCTACAAATTTTTAGCCATCATTGTTTTCACAGGATTCGTACGAGTCCCTTCAAGACCAGACTGTTGGAGAACAAAGTGGCCGTATAATTTTCCCTTTCCACGCAGCTTTGTGACCTGTAACAGATTCGATTCCTTCACCTGTCCAACATGAAAGACGATGATGAAAATGAGAAAAAAAGGGAACACCTCAGTATGATCGGCTGTTCAAAATTAGACCCATGTATGATGACATCAGACTTGCAAGTCTCTCTTTCAACCAAGCAGAGAAATATGCATTGACGAACGCCTGGTGGCCAGTAAAGCCCGAAATGAATTCAAGCCATTTATGAGGGACAAACGTACCAGGTTTGGGTATAAACTATGTTTTGACAGATTCCAGGACTGGGAATACATGGAATTTTTTCATCTACCAGGGAGAGACTGGCATAGTTCAAGATGAGGGCCTCAGCATCCCGTCTGTCATGGACCTCATGGAGTTTGGACTTCTAGAAAAGGGCCATCATTTATATCTGGAACATTTCTACAGTAGCCCTTACTTATTTCAAAAACTGTCTTCCAACAACACTGCTGCATGTTGCACCATCCGCCAAAATCATGTGGGATTCCCCAAAACAACACAGAACAACCTTCTGAGGGGAGAAATGAGGTGGAAACGGAAAGACGGACTCCTACTTGTCAAGTGGAAGGACACCAAGGAGGTGACTGCAGTCTGCAGTACCTTTCACAGAGCTACAGTGGAGAAACAGGGAGGAGGAGAGTCAAAGAGGCAGAGCAGTGGGAGGTGAAACGACTTAGTGTGCCTGACTGTGATAGACTGTAATCAATTCATGGGAGGAGTCCATTTGTCCAATACTATTCCATCAGAAGCAAGATCATGAAGTGGTATAAGATTTTTTTTACCATTTCATTGACATTTCCGTTGTGAATAGTTACATCATTTTCAAAATTCTGGCTATAGCGAGAGGGGACATACCCATCTCTCAGAGAGAACTCAGGGAGAAACCAACGGAGGAGATAATAAAGGACTGAGGTGACATTTTTGGATAAATATGCCAACATTACCTCTCCGCCTGGTAAATTTCTCACTAACACCTTTATAAAATCAATATTTTAAGTATTTCAGTCCCAGTTTGGTGAACTTTAGACAAGATGAAGATTTAAATGTCCAAACCACTTTTGCCAATAGAATGAGGTGTTTTTTTGGTTATATGGAAATCGTTAATATTTTGCATCATGAGTCACATGGTCAACAACCGGATGTTAGCACTGGCAAAAACCACGAAGAAGAAGAAGAAGAAGGCAGGAAGTAGTGGGAGGATGATGGCAGAGGTAGAACTTATTCACGTGTGATTTTAATTGTTTCTTATTTAATGGAAATACTGTAATTGTTTTTTTTTTTTTGTTTGTTTGGTTTTTTTACATTAGCAGAATCTCATTTGTAATGGATACGCAGCCGAGAGGCATGACCTGACCTGCATCTCCAGGTAAATGTTTCTGGTTCTCTGTAGAAAACACAGCAGCACCGTTTTATTTGCAGTCAGGGAACTGAAACAGCGGCACGTCTCTGAAACAAACATCTCAGAATTACCATGTAGAACTGCTCATTTCCCTGATTGGCCGCTCCGCGCCTCTCCCTGCGAGGCGTCGGGAGGGAAATCACGCAGCTCGTTTTCCTGACGGTGCTGCGGTTTACGGCTCGGCCCGTTCAGCCGCTGCAGACTGATGAGCCTGCACAGGGCGGGGAGCCCAATAATGTGAAGTTATTTCACCGTCATCTCAGAGAGCAGCAGGCTGCGAGTCAGAGGGGCGGACGGGTCGGATGGGTTCTGACAGAAAATCAAAGATATGACTCAGTTTGGGCCATAAATCCAGGATCTGAACCAACAGTTTTATAAAGAGCAACTGGATGTTTAGGTTGATCAGACAATCTGCAAAAATATTTCATACAGAAGTTTGAGTTCTTTAAAATCTCCCTAAAGCTTTATTTTCAGCACATAAATAAAGTTATGAAACTAATTCACTGATCAGAGACAGAAAATAATAAAATACCAGCTCCAGGAGATTTTGGCAGAAAGATGAAGGATCATCTCCAGGGATGATGCGGATCGTCTCCAGGCTGGTTTTAGGAGGAACTGAGCTGCAGGCTGATTTACTGTGAGCAGGTTTAAAAAAATAAAATAAAAACCATCCTGTTACTTTAAATGGAAACAAGGAATGTGTCTGAGGTACAACAAGGGTATTGGAACAACTACTTACAACAAAAAACTATTTACAACAACAACAAACCCTTAAACTGGGGCTCATATTAAATAGCTTCCAATACAGCAATTAACTGTGAAAAATGTTGGACTTATTCACTATTATTATGTAATTACCTAACCTACAGCATTAAAAAGGTTGTGCTTAGAATAGATTAAATTATTACAATGTAATTAATGAGTTAAGATAGTACCAAACTAAATGTTTTTAAGTTTAAATGTAATAATTTGGTAATATTGTCTAATTACAATGTAATTAAACAGTGAAGGATTATAATATGATTAACAAATCTATACAGTTAGGTGCTAATCAGACTTATACTTATAATAGCAACTGAGTGGATGTTTAATTTGATAATATCTTATTACTGAAAGTATTGCAAAGTAATTAACTAGATTTTGCAGAGTATGTTGAAGAATATATTGAATATTAATTCATCAGATGTGGTTATAAGTGAGTAATAAACACTACAGTGTTCATATTGCTGCATTTTAAATATTAAAACTAAAAATATGAGGAGTGTGAACCTAAATTAAGAGGTTTTTTTGTGCTTCTTGGGAATATTTTGAAGCTAAATTCAGGTCTGTAAAGTTCAGGGTTACTATGGTTGTGTGGAAACTCAACCAAACATTGTTGTGAAAGTGAGTTCAAAGAACCAACATGGTCATAAACCTGAATGGAAGACGTTTTACGGACATTTTCTGGACAGACTCACTGAGGACATCGCCGCCGTGGTCGTCCTGGTAACGGCGAGGGATTTTTTTCCTCTCTGCTGAGTTTTGTGACAGAAAACAAAAAGCCGAGAAGCTGACACCTGAGAAATGCCACGGAAGGTGCTGGAGCGTTTTATCACGGTCGGCGGATCAGATTCTGCTGCATGGTATCTGAGATGGATCGGACCAGAACCGGCAGGTGTCATCTGTCACCAGAAACAATCAACCCGTCCACTCAATCAAGCTAAAGAAGATCTGAGTAGTCCACGACAGAAGTTAATAAAACCCGACTGGTTGAGTGTTTTTTAAGCAGGAGGCAGAGAATAAAAGCTGATTTAAATTCTTTACTCGACTCTACGTTACACTTCAAAGACATCCAGAGGAAACCTTTAATTACATCCTGATTTTAATCTTTTAATGTACTTTTTGTCCTTGGGAAGAAAACGGGTCATGAAAGACTTTAATCGCTTTCCTGGTTGGAGATCTGTTATATTATATTAAAACACAATTATTACGTCTGGCGCTGAGACTCTGGTTTATTAAAAATACACTATGTTGTCAAAAGTATTCGCTCACCTGCCTCGACTCACATATGAACTTCAGTGCCATCCCATTCCTCATCCACAGGGTTCAATGTGTCGTTGTGGGTCCATCCTTTGCAGCTGGATCAGCTATATTTCTTCTGGAAGGCTGTCCACAAGGTTTAGGAGTGTTTATGGGAATTTTTGACCATTCCTCCAGAAGCGCATTAGTGAGGTCACTCACTGATGTTGGATGACAAGGCCTGGTTCTCAGTCTCCGCTCCAATTCCTCCCAAACGTGTTCTGTTGGGTTGAGGTCAGGACTCTGTGCAGGCCAGTCCAGTTCATACTCTGCCATCCATGTCTTTAAGGACCTTGCTTTGTGCTCTTGTTGGAAGAGGAAGGGGCCAGATACAAACTGTTCCCACAACGTTGGGAACATGAAAGTGTCCAAAATGCCTTGGTATGTTGAAGCATCCAGCGTTCCTTTAGCCCAGCTCCTGAAAAACAATAATCCCCCCTCCACCAAACTTTACACTTGGCACAATGCAGGCAGACAAGTACCGTTGTCCTGGCAACCGCCAAACCAGACTCTTCCATCAGGTTGCCAGATGGAGAAGCACGATTCGTCACTCCAGAGAACACGCCTCCATTGATAGAGTCTTGTGGCGGCATGTTTTACACCACTGCATCCAATGCTTTGCATTGCACTTGGTGATGTATGGCTTGGATGCAGCTGGCCACCATGGAAACCCACTCCATGAAGCTTTCTGCTCCTCAGCTAATTTAAAGGCCTCACGAAAGCTGAAGGTCTGCAGTGATTGACGCTGCAGAAAGTTGGCGACCTCTTCGCACTATGAGCTTCAGCATCCGCTGACCGCGCTCTGTCAGTTTACGTGGCCGACCGCTTGGTGGCTGAGCTGCTGTCCATCCCAAACACTTCCATTTTCTGATAATACAGTCGACTGCGGAATATTTAGGAGCGAAAAAACTTCACGACTGGATTTGTTGCACAGGTGGCATCATGTCACAGTTCAACGCTGGAATTCACTGAGATCGAAACATTCCTTCACAAATGTTTCTACAATCAGCCTGCAGGCCTCAGTGATTCATTTTATACAGCTGTAGCCGTGAAAGTGATTCAAACACCCGATTCTGATCATCTCATTGCCAAACACTTTTGGCAGTATAATGTATAAACCTGAGCCTTGAGAAAGTATTCACAGCCACTGAAGTTGGTTCAGATTCCTAAAGATTGAGCTTCAAGAAGGAATATTGCTGTGAATCAAAAGAAAAGTCTGTTTTTGTCTCAGAAGGATTCTTAATGTTTGATTAAAAGTGCAAAGCTGGGAAGAAAAGAGATAGTAGAAACAAACAACACAATCAGCCTGCTTGTAATGTCAGGGAGGCGATGGCATCCTGTTTTATATGATGATAAATTAATATGAAAATCAAAGGATCTGGAAGTTCAGTGTTTGTTTGATGGAAGCGTTTTCAATAGCAGAAACCTGTTAATGTATCATCTGAACGACTGGCTGAAAAACTAAAAACCAACAAAATAAGACGTGTACAGTCTCTCTTGCTCTATCCTTATCACCTAATCTATTATTTACAGTATTGATGGCACCATGGAGCAGCTTTAGTTCAGTGCTTCCTGATATAAACTTGCCAAAAGGACACAAAAATCTGAATGAAAAAGTTTGGAAACCCTTGAGGATCAATCTTCAAACGTAGACACTCTCGTCGCCCGTCATTCCGTGGATCTGAAGCCGAGCACTTTGCATCAACGAGGCGACGAAGCTGAAACAAAAATCTGTTTAAAAATGAATCACAGGCAGCGGGAGATTCAGGAGGCAGCAACTGAAAAAGAGAAAGTCTGAGGAAACGGCGGCAGTTTATTGGGTTTAATGAAGCTGCTGCTGTGATCCAATCCCATCATAACCTCCTCTGATCTTCTCCTTGAAGGAGGCACAAAAGAGAAGGAAGTCTAAGGAAGCGACTTCCATGGAGTCACTGACTCTACAGCATCTTTCCTGCAGAGCAAGCATGTGGTACAGTACAGAGAAATATGTCACTTTAACACATTGGCAAAGCAAAGGGAATACAAATCAATTTGGTATTCACCTTGGGGCTCAGAAAAAAAAGATTGTTTTCAAGCATTTCCTGCAAGAGAAACCCACAGCTTCTGCCAGTTCTGCCACGAAGTAGGACTGAAATAAATCATAAATGGAAAAACTTCATTTGGTCATTTAGAATGAAATTTGACATGGTAGAAGTTTTTGGGATCCAAAGACGGACATGTCCATGTCTGCAGTCGGTTATGTAGACGGTAAACAGGCCATGTGTTTCCAGCTTTAATGGGAGTGACTGAGCATTTTGAAGTCCTACAGCAGTGAGAGGCACACTGGGTGAAAGTCAACACAAATATCCACATTTCATGTGGAGACAAAACTCTGAATTTGTCTGAATATACTGGTTTAAAATCTCCCAAAAGTCCTAAAGCCTAAGCTTTGGTCGTATAAAACTCATCAAACTCTGGCATCGGACGGGAATTCATTTCTTCCAGTAAGTGAACAGCTTGGTAGTTGTCTCTGAATCCACCCAGATCTCCATAAAAACCCAGGAAATGTTTCCCTTTTCACTGTTAATGAAGAGGAAACCTTTCAGTTCTGGTTCCATGTGACTGGACGACCTCACACCTCCAGCCCGGTGTGAGACCAGCGGCCTCATTATCCCAGCAGCTTCCCTGATGTAGAGAAGCCTCTTCATTTTGACGGGGCCCCTAGGGGCCTTTTTAGCCCACCTGTGCCGCTCCTGCGGGAGGTCCGGTCATTATGTTGTTGTGGTGAGTGTCCGGTAAAGTTCAGCGCCGGACTGTCTGCTGTTCTGGGTATTCACCCGGCCTCCTCTGCAGCTCTCCTCTGGCTGTTTGTATGGATTTGCATCTGCTTGTTCATGCCTGAGTTGGGGTGTTTGTGTTGGAGAAAATGAGCCCAGGATTGAATCAGGAGCTGTCCCGGCACTTTGTGTCTCCGCTGTGAGTCTGTTTGTGTTTCTGTGTTCGCGCCGGCGCTGTGTGATTGTGTGACGAGCAAACAGGCAGCGGCGGTAATTGAGAGATCGTCGTCAGCAATGTCTGGTGTGGTGTTCTGGGAACCGTCGGCACTCGGGTGGATCCAATATCTGCTGCAGTAAAAGACTGTGTGAAGGTGAGCAGAGTTAAAGGTTGTCACCTGAGGACGGTTACTCTCCCTCTGTGTTTGGATTTGTTTATCGAAGAAACGGTGACTGGATTCAGACGGACACTTTGGCTTCAGGGAGCTGGCTGCAGCTGCCCAATCCTGTTTATCCGACTCCGTCAAGGACACCTTGACTCAGGGGGGGAGTGAAAACTCACACAGGGGAAAGTAATGAAGATAAAAGCACTGGAGAACTTTATTGATTTGAAAAGATTCATATCAAGACTTTATCTTTGGTTGAAATTCAACATCCATCTCCCGACAAATCAGAATCAAGAGTATTTCTGTCAAAAGAAACTGATAAAAGATGATGACAAAAGCCAGAGGAAAACGCAAAAGAATGCAAGAGATAGACAAAAACATCAGGAATAATAACTATCTGAGGGGAGGCAAAGTCCTGTTCCGATTCAACCCTGATCACGCAGTTCAGGTGAAGCATGTGAAAAACATGCAAAGGTGACGAGATGAAGTGTTTAGTTTGAGCTTTACCAGATGGATGAACAAAAGAGAAACATCTGAGTTATCAGCTGATGTCTGAGTTGGATGAGCTTCGACCCGAAGTCGATGGGTGATTTGATTAGTTTTTGTAAACAGACGCTAAAACAGAAAATTACAAAGAAATGTAAAAATGATAGAGATAAGTCCTCTGTTTCTAAATCACCACCACTGATGGTAGCAAACAGCAAAGTTTAGCAAAGTTTCTTCATACTTTACGTTAAATGTCCCAGGATTGTTACCATGGTAACAAAGTGATAAGTCCACAAAAATACATTGAAAGCATAGCAGCAATAAACATGTTTGGCATTTTTCATCAAGTTTGCATCTCATTAATTTGCAAAAGCTTATTTTATACTAACATTTCCCTGAGCTCTGACTCCTATACTTCACCCTGTAATAACTGAAACATGAGTGGTTTAAAATGTCTTCAAATAAATCTGCTCGTCTAAATCTGTAGTGTTTTGTATTGCATTCTCACCCAGAGGGCTTTAATATCAAACATTAAATATATAAGAAGTTATACAGACCACTATGTGGACATAGTGTAACAGTAGATTCAGTGCTCAACAATTTGCTGAATTGTAACATTTAAGCACTTAAGCATATCAGCAAACCTTATCTTAAACAATTAACCTTAAACAAATGAACATGCTTTCCAAAATACATTTTCTCACCAGTTATTTCTTTAGTTATAACACCAAATAAAACACAACATAGAAACCAATCAGTTTAAAATGGCGACATGCCTTCAAGACAATACACAGGGCAAACCTGACCCACTTCTACCAGCCTGTACCACGCTGCCGAGAGCGGCGGAGTGAAACAGACTCTGATTAACGTAAAAAACTGATTATAAATCACATTATGACTCTTTCTCTGACATCCGCACAGTTTAACTACATTTGAGGGAACATTTCTGAGTGTTTGGTTGACCACTAACCTGTAAAAATACGGAAAAGGCGCAGCTGTAGCTTTAGTTACCGTGTAGCTTCGGTCACCGTGTAGCTTCAGTCGCTTCAGTCACCGTGTAGCTTCAATCACGGTGTAGCTTCGGTCACCGTGTAGCTTCGGTCACCGTGTAGCTTCAGTCGCTTCAGTCACCGTGTAGCTTCAATCACGGTGTAGCTTCAATCACGGTGTAGCTTCGGTCACCGTGTAGCTTCGGTCACTGTGTAGATTCAATCATCGTGTAGCTTCGGTCATCGTGTAGCTTCGGTCATCGTGTAGCTTTAATCATCGTGTAGCTTCGGTCATCGTGTAGCTTTAATCATCGTGTAGCTTTAATCATCGTGTAGCTTCGGTCATCGTGTAGCTTTAGTCACCGTGTAGCTTCAGTCACCGTGTAGCTTTAGTCACCGTGTAGCTTCGGTCACCGTGTAGCTTTAGTCACCGTGTAGCTTTAGTCACCGTGTAGCTTTGGTCACCGTGTAGCTTCGGTCACCGTGTAGCTTCGGTCATCAGTTTGCGTCTGCATTCCAGTCCGGCGTTACTCTCGCCCACAAACAAAGGTTCCGCAGGCCTGCTGCTCGCATTGATCAGTCATTTCCTCCAAGAAATTAAAATAAGTGTGAAGTCTTTCAGAAACAATAGATTATATTAATTGCTCTCATAGCCTTTCCATGTCACTAATCACCTTCCTAGCAGGTGTGAGTCAGTTTCCTGCTGTTGTTGTCAGATCCTGTTTCCTGCCATGTTGGTTTGATCTTATACCTCTTTCTATTTTGTTTATCTGAACTTGTGGTTTCTTTTGAAGGCCCCGAAGCTAACACTAGCTAGCTTAGTGTTAGCTAGTGGGGCTAACAAATTTGGGGTTCTTTTGACCCCAAATGTCCTTCATTTGGGGCTAAAAGAATCCCAAATTTGTTAGCCCCACTAAGCTAGTTCACCGAGCTACTGGGCCAGAAGGGACTTTATATAAATGAAACAGTAAATAAAAGTTTAGCATATCAATGAAATAAAAAAAAAAGATGCTCTGAGACGACAGCATCTGGAGGACACATTTCATTGTTTTGTTTTCATGACAAATCAGTCAGAAAATAAGACAAAGCTTTGAGGTTTTGTTTTGAAAGATGACAGTTTTGTTGTTCATTTTGATAAATCAAAGTCATTTCCAACAAAGCTGTGACTTTTTAAGGTTGATGCAGCTGCCAAGTCACGACTTTCTGAAATGAAAGAGTTTAACAGAGGTTCAGAACCAGGTTTCTGTGAGACTGGGTGTCATTTCAGGTTTTGAAACATTTCAGACTTTTTTATGATTTGTTTCTGCTGACCTTGTAGCTCTGCCTCTGAATTACAGCTCACAGCAGCGGCCAGCCTGAATACAAATCCTGTGGCTGCCGCCGGCGTTTCTGAGCTCCTGTAAATGCATCAAAGTCTACATGATGGAAATTTACATTACACAGGAGAAAGGCGGTAAGCTTCAGAGATCATAGCCCTGATTCATCAACTGTGCAGCTTAAAAACATGTTTGACATCCAGATATCATAACCTAAGCACTCCTGAGGGACTGAGGATCAGTTTGGAAGCAGCTAATAGCTCCTCCAGACTCTGCTAACCTTGCTCCTATTCAAGGTGAGAGCTATTTAGGCCGACAAATAGAAGGTAGAGGAGAAACAATTTCCTGTCCTGTCAGGTGAGTCTGACAGAGTCCCACTGGAGAAAATCAGCCTGTTTGTTTCTGTGTTTGTTAATGCTGGACCTGTTCAAAGTC
>CAEFZX010005423.1:0-14734 GCA_903066825.1 Alfaro cultratus | reverse complement strand
CCATCCATCCATCCATCCATCCATCCATCCATCCATCCATCCATCCATCCATCCATCCATCCATCCATCCATCCATCTATCTATCTATCTATCTATCTATCTATCTATCTATTAGAATTAATTTTTTTTTCTGGTTCTTCTGGTTTTAGTTTCCATTTAAACATATTTGATGTTGCTTTAACTGCTCATTCAAAGTCTGCAACAAACCCATGATAGTGAGATTTTCAGACAGGGATGAGCTACAACCTTCATCCATAAACAGTCAGGATCGCCTCTCTGACGCATGTTTAAATGATCTCACTCTACAAACGCCATGCTGCTGTTATTTTGGACGCCGCCCCTTTGATTAATGATTCAGTTACACAGAATAAGCAGAATATTTTTCATCACAGCTGGGACTTTTGGTTTTCTGCTGCTTTTCAGCAGCTGATTTCAAATATAATTTCTGTCAAAAACAGTGTCGGATCACGTTAGTGAATTTTGAACATTTTTCACAAATAATGATCAGAAAAGTGTGCTGTAGATTTGTATTTTGATTTTTAAAATAAATTAAATTTTTACTTTAATGATGGAAATATTTTTTTTATTTTGGTTCATCTCATAAAGTCCCGATGAAATACACTGTAGTTTGTGACATTACCATGAAGAAATGGGGGAAACCCCTATAATAAATGGAAAGGAGTACCTGGATATCCCGTGTCTCCCTTCTCGCCTTTCTCTCCCGGAGCGGCATCCCTCCCATCTCTTCCGTCTCTCCCTGGCTGACCGGGATTGCCATGATTCCCAGGAGAGCCTGGGATGCCAGGGTGACCAGTGCACAGACTGGGAGGGATCTTGTTGTCCTCCAGCTGGCTGGAAAAGCAGACTTGTAGGACGATGATGGAGCATAACAAGGGGAACAGGCTGAGTGAGGTCATTGCACCGTAGAGGCTGGAGTGAAAGGGAGAAGCATTATGGCTTTAATCACATGTGTGTCGGCTGTTAACTCAGATGTACAGTTGTTTAGACCACAGACAAAATAACCCAAGGCCACAGTAAACGTTTGATTGAAGATTAAACCTCATGACAGCAGGGGAGAGAAAGAGAGAGAGAGTACATTTTACCAGATAATTGGATCTCCCAAAAAAAAAGTCAACATCTCAGGCACTTTGACCTTAAATCAAAAGTCTTTATTGGCTCTCATTTCCTGAACCACCGCACTGGAAGACATAAAGTATTCATTAAGTCTCCATTAAAACAAGATCGAGAAAAAATGTAGAAGACAAAAATTGAAAAATTACTAACAATGTTTCCCCCCCAGACATATTTTTAATGAATGTTCTCTGGGATGTTTAATGCCTAACACTAAATAGCAGAGCCACAAAGAAAATGTCTGCCAGGGAGACGTCAGAGTCGGCACTCCTGCTCTATAAAATATCCTGTAGAGAGTTGCATTGGTGACTTTTTATGTTTCTCCTCTGGGGTTGTGATCTCTTAATAATCCCTTAAAGACAACATTTACTCTACAGTGCTTTATATTTTGTCACATTACAGCCACAAGCTTTGATGTATTTTACTGGGGTTTTGTGTGGCTGACCAAAGCAAACTAGTGAATAATTATGAGATGGATTGGACCTTGTTTTCAACATTTATTGCAAATGAAACTCTGGAAAGCGAGTGGTGCATTAGTTCTCATCCTTGTTGAGACAATACCTTTTAGAATCGCATTTCATTGCGATTGCAGATGCAGATCTTTTGGGGTATGTCTCTACTGGCTGGAAAGGTTTCCCATTTCTCTATGTAAAATAACTCAAGCTACGTCAGATTGAATCTGTGAACATTGTTGTTTTTTTTGATAGTTTGGTTGGATCTAGTTCTGGATTTTGACTGTGCTGTTCTACCAGATGAATATGGTTTAATTTAAAACCATATGCTGCAGCTTTGACTGCAGGTTTAAAGCTGGAAGGAGAACCTCTCCTCCAGTTTTAAGTCTTTTATTGCTTCTAAACGTTTTAGTTTTTTCCTGGATTGATCTGTGTTTCTGCTTAAAACCGTTATCCCATCAACTCTGAGTTTGTCTGAGTGGGTTTTATTTGGGATCATCAGAGAAAATGTGACACAAATCATCTTCATGTCAAACTTTTCACGTTTCTATGATGCATCATTTTCTAATCTCCTCACATTTACACGCCGCTTTGTGTGGATCTGTCACATACGATCCAAACAAAGGGAACCAAAGTCTGTGGCTGTGATGCAACGTAATGTGAAAAATATCAAAGGGTCTATTATTATTATAGACCATATTATTGACCATAAGAAAAGTCCAAATTACTGTTTTATCACCATGTTTACCGGCTGAGCGTTGAGTATTAGACCAAGAAACAGCTGCACACAAAGAAGCAGAGGGAGGAAAAAAAACAGGAGAGAAACAGTGGAAAAAAATGAGGGTGGGACGAAGAACTGCATGTCAGCATTCCTGGCACAAGTGGAGCTCAGACGAGAAGTCAAACACGGCAGAGTCAAAGCAGCTGTCTTATAAGTGTTTTCTTTAATTAGTAAAATAATAGAAAAAGGAATTTAAATACTCACTGAATAGATCAGCGTATGTGGGAGGAAAACAGATGCAGTGTGTGTAAACTGAGCGAAGAATAATAAACAGTGTGTTTGTTTACGAAGAGCTGAGTGAGAAGAAGCACATTGCGAAACTTTTTGTGGAACATGGAGGAGGCCAAAACGACAACATACAGGCCTGTTTGTTTAAGATGTTTTATTTCTACTGTCGCCATATGTATGTGCAGTATGAGGGATTGCTGCAAAGGTAAGACTGGAAGCAATCAACCATCCATCATCACCACATGAACTGAACTTCATTGTTTTACAAAAAGAATGAAGGTAATTAACGTTGAATCTGTCTGAATGACTGGACTCAGTTGATGGCATATTTCTGTATATAAATGATCTTGTCCGGTGCTCTGGGATGGAAGTTTTTGTGCATTTTTGGGTAATTATATGTCAAATTAAAACATGCAAAATGGCTGTGGCATATTTACCAATAAAATCAAAAAAACAATAAAAAAGGATTCGTATTTAAAGTGAATAATAACGCCTCAGAGTGCTAATTAGCCAGAATTAGGAGTCTGTCACTTCTAGCTAATTTCACCTCTTTAGCATCTCAGGCTATGAAAGGTTCAACTGTCTTGTACTCAACTACCTGAGGAGGTTTTGCTCCGACTGTGCATCATACCTGCTCAGTGGACCTTTTTAGCCACTTTGACAACTTATTTATCTGTAATCCAGTCAAAGGTTACTCTGAGAAAATGTGTTTATATGACTTGCATGCACAAAAAACGTACGCCAGCAGCGGGACATCACTCATAGTTAGTTTGGTTTGTTCAGGGGTCAGGATCTGCCATGTTTCAAATACTATACAATTAGATTTAATTATACAAGATTTCTGAGTTAGTTTATATCCAGAATTTATCTAAATATTTAACTCTTAAGAAAAATACACCGATGTTGGGTTTGAGTATAAAATGGTTTGTTTACTGGCTCAAAACAGAAGTAGAAGGGATGAAATGAAAGCCCATTGGTGCAAAACAGGGAAATAGAGGCAAATTGACCTGAAGTGACCCAAAAGACACAGAGAAAAATTTAACAGCAACACATTCTGGGAGCTGAGAATTAACCAAAATACTAACAGAGTCGATGCAACCCAGGATAACTAATTGATTCTATTCTACTGAAAATTTAAAATCTATACCTGCAAGAATCATTTGTAAATTACAACCATGTTTAGATTTCCCTAAGAATCGTCACAACTAGTCTGTGTCTGGTTGCCTTCCTTCTTGTTTGGACATGAGTGGGCTGTTATGAGTGTGTGACCAGAGGCCCACTGGCTCGTAATTAGAGTTATTTGTGTTTTAGATCAGCGAATGAGCACATCTGATTGCAAAACAGAAACCACAGAGCCACAGCCATTCAGAAAGCTTGGCAGAGCAGCATAATGATGTTTTCCACATGTAGATTGCCGCTGTGCACAAATTCATAACATATCTTCTGATTCAGTTTACAGTGGAAGGTCAGACGTCTTTTCCCAAAACACATCTAGACATATCCTCTCTGCTGAGCGACCACAAGATGCGACTTTTCATTTGTTTCTAAAGTTCTGCTTAAGAAAGAAACACAACCTTACCAGGATGCAGTGCAGTCTTTGGGGCAGCTGTTTGTGATGGTGTATGTGTGATAAAAACACACTGAAACGTCCTCCTCCAGACCTGAGAGTGTGGCTGGGAAAAACTGAAAGAAAATGGTGATGATATCCAATTAGAAAAACTGGAGTCAGTGGGAGAGGAGGAGCCTCGGCTGGGAGGAGGAGGAGGAGGAAAATATGTGATGTCTGTCCAGCACAAACACATGAGAAATACAGCGCCTTGCAAAACTATTCATTCCTCTTCACATGTTGGCACAGTACAGACACAGGCTTTAGTACTTTGTATGGAGTGAATACGTTGTAGAATTGCATATTATTTTCTCTCTAAAGTGCCTTAGATGTCTCAAAAACAAACATTTACCTATTCTTATATGTAAAAAGGCTCAAGTTCTGTCATATTGGATTCAAATTGTCTGTGGCAGATTCTCATCTGATCTCATTTGCTTGCTTGTCGCTTTGCTTGTATGTTGCTTTTCTTCCAGGATTTTCCTAAACTTGGCTCCATCCATCTATGAACGCTGGTGAACTTCCACCATCATGCTGCTGCCACTGCCATGCTTCACCATGGCAATGGTGTGTTTAAGGAGTCGTAATTTTCTGCCACACATGGCTCGGACACAATCAGTTGCCAGACTTTTTGGGATGAAAATCATGTTTTTTCCAAATATCTGTTAATCTATCAAATGAAATCTTCCTAATACAACATTAAGGTTTGTGGCTGTAATAATATGGGAGAAACTTTCACATCTGTAAACAAAAACCTGAAAAGCAGATAAAGTTAATACGAAGGGAGGAGTTAGAGAGAATGGGGGCAATAAATAGAGGAATTTCTGAGCTGTTGCATGATGGGCGATGGAGAAACTCTTCAGATCTTGACCACAGTTTACTTTGTTGTGGTCTAAGCAAATGTCCCACAATGCTTTGCTGCAGATGTCCTCAGAGTTTCATACTAGAAAACAGGCCTTTCACAGAGAACGAGTGAAAGAGACAGACTGACTCTCCTCTCTCTCCTAAGCAATTTGTTTGAGGCAGATAGCATCTCCCGAACTAAAATCCATCTTCCCGTCTTGCAGCACTCGGACCGTAATCCTCTTTTCTCCCTGTAATCCTTCAGAGGTGGCGTTACGTTGATAAAGAGAGAGTTTCTAATATCTTCCTGTGGATGAAGCTGAACTTTTAACTGGTTTCGGTTCGCAGGCCAATAAAAACATCGCTTTGCTCCTATCATCCAGCTCCAACTCCAAAAAGCACCAGGCTTGAGCCAAATCTGGAGACGCTGTGGAGCGTAAGATTACAAATACCGAGATAAAGAAAACAGAGGGGAGTCAGCAGTTAGGTGTGTTTGTTTAAGTTTGTGTGGAAGAAAACAGATTTTTTTTTTTTTTCACTTTCAGAACTGAACATTTTTGTTTTTAGTAACAGACGTCTGATGTTTTGGTGGCTTTTAATAAGTAGCAACAAAACTCTTTTCTGTGGTTAATTTACTTGAAAAACCAAAAGACATAATGCAGTTTGTTTTGGATTTTCAAGCCATCTTTAATTTCTGTATTCTTTACTGTCAAAAAGCCAAACTTCCATGTAAGTCGTTAAAGTGGTCATGTTTCATAGGAGGATTTCTAATTGGCTCTGATCCCTTATATTTAGCGACATGCAGAATTTTAGTCTTGCAACAGCATTAAATCTGTTTCTGCTGTTCAAGACTCATATATCTTTGCTGATCAGACTACAAATAATAGTGGAAATTTCCAGAAGGTGAGAAATTGGGAGGTGAAGGGGTTAATTATTTTTATTTAAGAAGAATTTTATTTGATCATCTCAAAGTCTTCCCAGATGTCAGAGATTTTCCTCTTGCTGGCTCCATTTCAGACAATCAATCGAGTTTATTTGTGTGGCAGATTTCAGCAACAATGTAGTTCAAAGCGCTTTACATCATAAAATGACACAAATATCAAGTAATTTAAAAAAACACCATAAACGACCATTGAGAAAACCAGTAACAAACATTACATTTGGATGAGTGCCATCATTAGTACACATCAAATATTGTGCTTTTATTTTGAAAACCGACAAGCCAAATGAAGCAGTCACGTGTCCCAGGTGATGCGAGGCGTCGTTTGTTGCCAGTCACGTGTTTTTTTACTCGGTACAGGAAACCTGGTTCAGATGGCCCATCTCTAAATGATTGTATACGTTCTTCTGGCTCGTAGTATAATATCCAGATAAGGTCATTTGGATTGGTGAATCCTCAAAATTATAAGAGAAGTCTTTTTACAGAGATAATATAGATCATATCCTAAATACATGCCTATTTTCTCGAGATGCCTGGTCTGTCTCAGCCTATGTAGGGCATTATCGTACTGGTTGTGATCCATTTTGCCTTGTTTTGAACCGGAGAAATCCACTTCCGGACCTCCATCTGAATTTCGCGCGTCATCCGGGTCACGTGTCTGCAACGTCAGGACCTGCTGCACCAAATCCGTTAAGGGGAAGACGGTGTTTAACTGGCTGGTTAATTCTAGTCAAATACATTTAAATTAGGAAATTATATTAGAAACTATTCGCACTATTCTAAATAAAGCACTTATGGTGTAACATGCCTGAGAGCAAAGAGGTGAACCACATGGCTTGACAGTGAAACTGGTTTCATGGGCTGGCAGCTCTGTTTACACCAGCAGAAACTGGTTTGAGTTCCCGTCACCTGGCTGCAGCTGGTGGCCCTATAGCAGGCTCCTGTGGAAGCTCTGAGGTGGAGCTGAAGTTTGGACATGGATTTAATTAGAGTCATCAGGCTCGGTCAGACTCATTTCCTGGAAGTATGTACAAACCTGCTGATCATAGGGTTCTCAGCTCATTTGAACAATTTAGCCAAATGAGACGGCTTAAAGTCGCTTTCAGTGGGCAATGACACATCAGTACTGGGTTTGCACGGCACAGATTTCTGTTTTATTGTTCATTTAAAAGTCCCTCTCTTTTCCGAACACATTTCTTGGTAACACGGAGGAAATCTATTTTCTAGACTTTTTTAAAAAAGCGTAAAGACTCTGTTTTCCAATTTTTGTTAAAACAGAATGGGAACTACTGTCATTCACCTTTCAAAACTGGGTATGAAACTCGTACGTGATTTTTCAAAACTTCAGGAATTTAGTTTCTTATATTAATGAAGACTGGAGCTTTATTTTCCACTGTTCAAAACTCATTAGAAACCCAGTTTATAGACTTTTCCAGAAAGCATAGAACCCTGTTTCATACAGTTTTCAAGACAGCGAATGGACTTTGCTTTTCAGAAATAACTAGAAACAAAACTGACTGTTCTGTTTAATTAACTGAGATCCAACAGTTAGTTTTAATGAAAATAATTAACAATAAGATAATATTTCAATGCAAACAGTGAGGAGATATTCTGCTGTTTTGATCTTTGGAAACCCTGAGTAAAAATGAACAGCAGGTTGTAAAATGTCAGAGCATTTATGTGCTCAGCAAAAGTATAGGAAGTTTTTTATTGGTTGTTTTGATGAAGAATAAAGTCGAATAGTTCAGGTTTCTAAAACTAATTCAGCCCAATTCCAAGTGCAAGTTGCATGAAAGGAGAAACTGCCGCTGATGGGTGTGGCTGAGGGTGTGACCCCTTGTTGACCTTCCTGGAACAGGCTCAGGAGGTCCAGACCCTTCAAATGGAGAGTTGGTTCTGGAAGTGAGGTGAGCTTGACGACAGCCGACACTTTTCAAAACCGTGAAGGATCAAAATAATCAGAAACAACATAGGAACTTTCAAAGACTTCTTGTTTTACAACGCTGCATGGAAACTCTTTTCCCATGTGTTGTTAAATCAGCGTAAACACCCAGTTTGCTTAAAAACCCCATTGACTCTGCAACACTGTAACATCCTGATTTCCACACTATAGTAAACTGCGTATATTTCTACATTTTTTCGAGACTGCTGCTTACTTTTCATGACCGTGTAGAAATTCTGTTTTCTAGATTCTGAAACCTGATCGGAAGCTTAAAGTCCAGGCAGAAACCCACAAGAGACAGAAAAGAGTAAAGGCGACATGTTTATTATTTAAACTATCACTTAAATAAAAAAAGTGCATAGAAAATAAACATGATTAGAAACTTTTTTTTTTACATTATGTACAACTTTGTTACCTAATTATACATTCAACCAAGTAGTTTGTGGTTTATTTTTCACGGTGGTGGTTTTCCTTCATTTCACTGATGTGTAAAACACTGTTGAATGGGAGAACAAATGAATGCCATAAGAAGTTTTTTTGTTTTCTTTTTGTTTGTTTTTTACAGAAAGCAGGAGGATGTTTGTATAAGACAAAGGTATTTTCAAGGCAAAAGAAAACTGGCCCATTCATGATCCCTCTTTGTCCACATCCTACTGTAACCCCACCCAGCCTGTTTTTTAATTTGACACTACACCCCATCTTAAGCTGTCTATACACAACAAAATTACACATACAGGTTAAGTACTCCTACGACCTCTCCAGAACTTTGAATTGTAAAAGAGCGGTTCCACATGGATGCTGTGGTAAATAAATAAATTAAAGGTTCTCAATGTCAGCATTTTCACTTTCTATAAAACAGTACATCATAAGAACAACCAAAAAGCTTCAGAGGACAGAAAGAGATAAGAGAGGGAGACATGAAAGCAGTCTAAAGTGAAAGATTAAAAAAAGAAGCCATTATGGTGGTTTCTTTAAACCTCTGGTTTCCACAAACCAAACTCTGAATTTTACCACATCAAGTAAGTCGTCTGAAACGTCCCTGTTAAACGAAATCTGAGAAAAAGAAGAAAGGAAAAATAAAAAAACAACCATTCGCTACAACAACCAGAAAAATAAACCCAAACGTCTGACCTCAAGAAGTTCACAACCACATTAACACAGTTACATTTCTCATCACATGAAAGCCATTTCGTTCCAGAAAACAATACAGAAAAAAAAAAGAAACAAAAACGACAAAAGAAAGAAACTGCAGCGCTCCTTGCTGGAGAAGGATTCGCTCACAGGCACAGCAAAACTGGTACTGGATATCAATATTACAAAAAAGAATGATGCACGTTAGTTTTATCTGATAGTACTGTAACACAAAACCATTATAGAGTACACGGAAACGTTGCTATTAACCGTTATAAATCCGCTGTTTTGCTACTGTAACTAAGTTTGTCTGTCCATTCCATATATTTGTATAGATACAAGAACAAGAAAGTACTATGCATGTTTCCATATACTGTTGAGTATTTATACTATAATTACAGATAATGACGGAGAAGGGCCACTGGTGTGGCGTGGTAAAATGTCCAAAGAGACGACAGAAGATGTTTCCTTATTGTATATATGCTGCTGATAACGTCAAAAGAACCTCGACTAGTTGTTTTATGGAACACTCTGATCCTTGTTTGAAGAGAAAGCCCTTAGCATCAGTAACCATGTTTCTTTATCGCCGGTACTGGCGGGAAAAACTGCTTGAGCTAAACCAGTAAGAACCAAAACCGCTGATGCCATTTAAGGTCTTCCATCTCTACAAGAGAGAAAAAACAAAACAAAAAAACAAAAACAAGAAAAAAAAACGCAGCTGACCAAGTATCAACACCATCACGGGTCTGGTGATGTGGAGGAAGAACATACATTCATTGTTGACCTTAGCAGCAGAACCCAGCGAGCCCAGCGGTGGTGCCACGGGAGACTTATCGGGAAGGACAGGGCCGCCGATGCGGTCCCTGACCTTCGCTTTTTTTATTTATTTATTTTTTGTTGAGCAGAAAGAATCAAGTGCACTTCGCTGGAGCTTCAAAACAAGAAACGCCCGACCAGAGCCTGGTTTCACGCAAACTCTGGCTTCATGTTCTGTGCTTGTGGTTTCAGCACTTTTGAGTTGCATTCTGTCTGGAGAAAGAGCTGAGTTTTCTTTTTTATTATTATTCTTCCTATGAGTATTCAGTGCCTGTTTCACAGCTCAAGTGCAAACCGTCCGTGGTTCGTATTTTAATTTCAGTTCACCAGAATAACGGGGCAGTAGCTGCAACAGGTCGCAACAAAGTCAGCGCGAACGGCGTAAAGATGACACGAAGGGATACAAAACATGGACTCTGGCTTCAGTTGATCCTGCCTTTTAAATATTTGCTCTGGGACATGAAGGTTTGTGGAAACAAAAGAGGAGAAAGGGGGGCGGAAACAAAGGAAACCAAATGATAAGCATGTTTCCTGAATGCTGGTGAGCTATGAATGCTTCTTTGTTTTTCTTTAATGGAGATATGACGAATGCTGCTGATAAGAGTTAAAATAAAGGCACCTCTTCATCATAGACCAAGTCTGCAGAGGGACTTACAGTGTCTTGCTAAAGTGTTCACTTTTTCATATTTTATCAAACAACCACAAATTTCATCGTATTTCATTGGGATTTTATGCAACAGGCCAACAAAAAGTAATTCATAACGAAAGTGGAAAGAAACTTTTTACAAATCTAGTGTAACCAAATACCTCCAGACGTAACCGGGTCAGTAAATAGGTCACAACTACAAACCTACCAACACCTTGCATAGAGAGCCTGAATGGGAGAAGATGCCAAGACACTCAAAGTAACTGGAGGAAGTAATCCATCAACAGGACAACTGGAAGTCCTGCACTTCACTAATTCATTTTTAATAGAGTGGGCAAGAAGAAATCCAGGTTGAAAGAAAGCCTGAACAAGTCCTGCTTGCAATTAATTAAAAATCATGCAGCGGAATAAAACTGACACAAAACGTCAGAAAAACCTTAAACACACCATCTCCTCCATGAGACATGGCAGTGGCTGCATCATGAGTTATTTTGCTGGGAAGAATGGGTACAAATGTCCGTCTCTTGTGCAAAGCTGGTAGAGACAGACACCAAACGACAGACGGAAAGCTGGAAGTAATTTGGCAAACTGTTTACTTCACTTTTATCTACTACTTTCTGCTGGTCAATCACATAAAATCACCCCAAAATACAAACTGTTTGGTTGATAAAATGTGAAAATATGTATGAAAACTTTTGCAAAGCACTATTTGTAATTTTTAATTTACAAATATGGGTAGCTTATTTGTTTGTTTGTTTCCAATTAGCGGTAAGCCAGTCGACGTCCTGGCTGATCACAGAACGGATTGGATAGCAGCAGCAGCCTGTGAGTGGACTCGACTCTCGGATCGACGCGGTGTGGAGACGATAAGGCTGGAGAGAGGAGATATCTGCTATAGATCTACAATCTAAACTCTCTCAAGTGCATAATTATAGTTCGCATGACGGCCAGACCAGTAGCTACAACTGGGACATTTAAGAAACAAATTTTTTTTTTTTCTAAAAACAATAAAAATGAAATAAACATCAGCTGTGGCCAAACGGCCTGGCGTAGATAAAGAGCTACTGGTGGACTGAACTAAACAGGAACCAAGCCACAGACCAGTGTCAGTCTTTGGAATCAAAGAAAAACATTCAGGCTCCAAATTTAGAATAAAACAAAACAAAAAAAAAACAAAACATAAACTTTGAAAAAGCAGTGGAATACAAAACATATCGACCAAGCATTAGTGTTTGTAAACCTCTATTTCCTACAAAAATGGCAATAAAATAAATATGAATTTTTAAAAATATAAATACCATCATTAAGTGCTATTCACTAGTGAGTGCTTTTAATCTTTTTTTCTTTTTTTGTAAAAAAATATACATTATTTACATTGTTTTGTTTTCTTTCCTAAAGCAAGCATGGTATTTCCCTGTCTGTAGTAAAAAGACAGATAACAACAACAACAAAAAAAGGAAACACTTTTTTCCCCATAATAATGGTTATCACAACAAGACCGAGAAGAAAGGGGGGGGAGCTGCATGAAAATTCAATTTAACAGGATGGCGTTTGGTTCTCTTGCTGCTGTGGTTTTGGGACGTCCCAGCTTACACAATTACCAAAGACAATCTGATAACAACAACAACAACAGCGTTCGCAGACCTGAAACACGTCTGGGCGCTCCGGCGTCATTCGGATGAAGCTCCAAAAGTAACAAAGAAAATCATTTTAAGCACGTCTATTCAAGCACATCAGTAGGTTTCCCTGGTCCCCTTGGCCATCAGTCCACCAGAATCTCTAGCTGCCTCGCTCCCTCGGGCCAGAGGCTTGATCCAATCATCTCAGATTCACTTTTAACCATTCAGCTGAGGTTGAATCTGAGGACACCCTTTACAGCAACGGTAAAAAGTAAACGGTTCTCTTACGAACTAAACTTTTCTCCCCTCCCTGATGTCTTTGTTTTTGTTTTTCCTGTTCCTGCTACTTTTCCTCTTCCTGCTCCCACTAGTGTTTCCAGCTGCACAGCTCCCACCAGGCTGCGCCTCTTTACAGGGTCAAATAAACACTATAGGGGAAGGTTTCAGCTCTGAAGGCATCAGGGCACACTGAGACAAGGAGATATGCATTGACAACACTGAAAAAAACAAAACAGAGTCCTAATTTAACCTCCAATAAAATAAAATATCACTGTTTCAAGTCCCTTCAACAAATTGCACTTTGGTGTAAAATGGATCCAAGTTCTTTGATTTTTTTTTTTATGTATCCTTTCCTTTAAAGTTCACATTAGTAGATCACAATATGTTTCTAAAAAAGGATTGGCCGATGTAGAACATAAAAAAATATGAAGGGATAACTATCATCCAAATATAAATAAAAGGTAATATATTGCAATGTCACGTCTCGTTACTCACCTTTGCAGGTGAAACTTTCAATGCCGAATATAAATTAGATTAAAGGAGGCACAATATGTTTGGGTTTCTACATATGGCCCTTCCTGCAGACGCGCCGACGCCGGCAGCAGCTGGTGTCATTTTTGTAGCTTAAAACTGTAAACCGGCAGGAAGCGGAATCCTCCTCCGAGTCGTTCAGATGGGAGCCGTCAGTTGAGGAACTTGCGGCACCTCTTGGCGCCGCAGTTGCAGGGCAGCTTGTTGTTGGCGTCCTCGATGGGGAACTTGTAGTCGTAGGTGAGCTCCTCGCCGCAGCAGATGCGACGCGAGGCGAAGATGACGATGTGCTTCTGGCCGTCCACGGCGATGACCCGGGAGTAGCAGTTGGGCTCGCAGGAGTGGTTGATGAAGCGGGCGGCGTTGCCGTGCACGGTGGCGTCCACCACCTCGTACTCGTCGATGCGAAACATGTAGCAGCCGATTCCCTTCGGAGGGCAGAGAAGACGCGGTTTAGCACGCTCGGTTCGCCCCAAAATAAAGGAAAACTCAGAGGCCTCACCTTCCCATCGTAGTATTTCTCCCGCTTGTCAGTGAGCACAGACCGAATGACGTTTCCAGAGTACTCGATCACCATTTCCCCGGCCTCGATGGTTTTCTTGCAGAACAGGCCGCGACCGTGAATAGGCGACCTGCAGTGGGAAACAAGAAGATTCAAGTTTTGCAGGAGAGACTTAAAGTCTTTTTACCTTTTGGGCTTTTTCACATTATGTCATGTTGTAAACACACACTTGAATGTATTTTACTGGGTTTTTGTCCAAGTTACTGGACATCTGGATTAGCACTGTTCATTTCATCATCTAAAAATGGCAAAAGTACAGAACAACTGCAAGCCCAGTCAGCCTAAACAGAAAGGCCAGACAAGGAGAAGCAGCCAAGATGCTAACATGCTAGTGTAAGCCAACATGACAATGGTAGTATTTAAGCTAACATTAGCTTTACAGCTAATTTGGACTTAAAGTTATCTTACTAAATGAATTACATTAATGTCAGTCAGCATGTTAGTGTAAGCCAACACTTACAACACTCTGGAGGAGCAGCAGAGATTCCTGGTTTTACAACTAAGATCTACTTTGTGTTGGACTTCCACCTAAAGTCCCATTTTTTTCACATTAAGTTTATGAAAGCAATTGAGGGATATAACTTGTGTAAGGCCTCATGTTTTGTACATCATCTTTTTAAAAACAGTCTTTTTTTTTAACCTTTAACATTAAGAACACAGTTCACTTATAAATATGTGAACTGTGACTCAATGATTTGTACGAAAGCTGCTAACAATTTAGGTGCCACTATTTAACTCTCCTGCAGACTTCTCTCAGCCTTGTTTAAATATGAACAGCTAATGGCATTTATCTAACCTGTAGACGCCGACCGTTTCCTTAGAGGTGCCTTTGAGCTGTTTGAACCTCGCAGCAAGCGGCAGCTCCATGGAGGCCCGTCTGAAGTGGCAGCATGAGGACGAAGTAAAAAGCAGCTTTATTACCAATTCCACACCCATAAAGCCAAGACCTAAATTACTTCGGTGACTTACCTTGCAGTCCTGAGCTGCCCTTCCTCTTCGTCTTCCTCCTGCGGCTGATACTCGGGGGGCTGTCGATGTTTTGAAGCCAAGAAATTAAACATGTCAAATACGGACCTCCTGGTGGGAAAAGAGCAACGCAGGATTGAAGTAACAGTGTTGCATTGATTATTGTAACAGTGTTTTCACGGGTCTGTCCAACAAATCAATCAAACAGCTGCAGCTGATCCAGAACGCTGCTGCTCGCGTTCTCACTAAAACCAGGAAGATAGA
>CAEFZX010005417.1:0-43650 GCA_903066825.1 Alfaro cultratus | reverse complement strand
TCATGAAACTAATCGGTTCATTTGCAATTCTAGTAAAGAAGAAAGACCTGTTTTGAAAGCCAAAGCAATTCCTTGTTGACGTCCCAGAATGATTGTACAAAGTCACAAATGCTGTTCGTATAGGAGGAAGGAAGCACTTCTGTCCTGACCTGAATGGATGTGTACAAAAAATAAAAAGGAGCACATGGTTGAAAGATTGCACACTGTTTGTGCAAATAAAAATAACAAAATTTGACTAACAAAGAATTTAAATTAAACAGTATGAAATGACAGGATGTTGTTTTTTTTCCTTTGAAACCAAGTGGAGCTTCTTAGAAGGTTAAAATGTATAGAGCATAGCAAAAAAAACATTCATCCTTAATTATTTACATCAGAAAACATGGCTAAAAATTAGCATTAGCTTTCTAAAAAAAAAAAGTTTTTCTCATGATGGCGACATGCGCTTCTTCCTCTAGGCTCATGGAACCTTACCTGTACGACTCCAGCTTGGACTATGACATCATCGACCTGGACAAGACGGCGGAGCACCTCCGGCGGGCCCTGAACGTCACGGCTCAAACCGCGTACGGCGGCGGCATCATCCTCTTCATCAGCCGCCGCCGCCAGTTCTGCCACCTGGTGGAGAACATGGCCCAGGAGTGTGGGGAGTACGCTCACACGCGCTACTGGCAGGGGGGCCTCTTCACCAACGCTCACGTCCAGTACGGCCCCGGCGTCCGCCTGCCCGACCTCGTCGTCTTCCTGTCCACGCTGAACAACGTGTTCCAGCAGCACGTGGCCATTAGGGACTCCGGCAAGATGAACATTCCCACCGTCGGCGTGGTGGACTCCAACTGCAACCCCAGCTTGATCACCTACCCCGTGCCAGGGAACGACGACACTCCGGTTGCCATGGAGCTATACTGCCACTTGTTCAAGACGGCCATCAACAGAGCCAAAGACAAACGAAAACAGATGGAGCTCCTTCGAAGCCTGTCGGCGCCGACGTCGTCCAGCTCATGATTCATGTTTAACGAGAGATGATGGTGCAGTTTAAGAAAAAGAAGAAAAAAAAAACCTGCAGCTCGTATTGTATTATAACTTCTTTCTTGTAAGGTTGACTTCACAGGACTGTGTGTATGTTGCTCATTAAAAAGAAATCTTGTTACTGTAATAGGATTTTTCTCATAATTATTCATGTCAAATTGATCACATTTCAGCAAAGCGGTTCAAAGTTGATACAGTAACAGATACTCAATGTGTTTTGATGCTGAGCCATTCCAGACGACATCTAAGGATTCATGCTGCAGTAAATGTCTATTTGTTTTACAATTTCTGATTAGTCAGACATCACTGATTTATTTTTGATTAAATAATAAATACCTAGTGCAAAAATGTCTTTCTAATAATGCATATAACAGGAGTAAAGGAGGAAAAAAATCTAAAGTTGATCATGTCCTGCTGGATGTATAGTTTGTCTACAAGGCTGTATTAATTTAATAAGAAATTGGAAAATTTGCCTAAATTGGCATAACATAGGCTAGAGTAATCACTACAGATTTAATCTAAGCAAATAATGTATACCTAGAAGCTTTTGAATACATTTTTTCAAAAGAATGATTCAGGGGAGATTATGAACGTTTCACTTAGCAAGATGAGTAACAACTCTGGGATTTTAGTGATTTAAAAAAAAAAAGTTTTAGGTGGGGGTTGGAATGATGAAATAACATGCAATTTTATCACTCTGGAAGATGGACAGCAATGTGAGACTTTCATGTCTAAGAACAACTTTGGTGGTGTCTGTGGTTGGGAGAGTAAAGTAACTAAAAGGCATAAACAGAACTTCACCTACAATCATAGATAAATGACTGAAATTTTGCCAAAAATTGATGGTCCCACATAAACACATGTTATTTTGGAGTGGGTAAAGCAAGCTGCTATAATAAGCTTGCTCATAACAAAAATGTATTATTGTTTTGCTTGTTTTTAAGTCTAAGATGAACTTATGCAGATATGGAGGCAAAAATGATTCATATTTGATCCTTGTCAGGTATAATTTTATCTTATGGCTCCTTATGCATGTTGACCTGGATTAAGAGGATTATTATAACCATATATTAACGTTTTTGCTGTTTATTAGTAAAAACTAGATGTGTGGCGTCAATGCCCGACTTGCGCGTCGTCGCAGCTGTTTGGTTGCTTCCGGCTTCCGTAGTTTAAACTCTGCTCTGTAACCACCAGGGGGATGAAATATGGGCGAAATGACGTCGTGGTGAGTAAGGTCAGCGTGGCGGTAAAATAAAGTCAACTTTATGGATTTTCTTCCCTCTCTCGCAGATTTACGTTTAGCACAATAAGCACGTCGCTTAAAAACGTGGCGCGGTTGTAAATACCGACTAGAAACACTGAGAAATATAAGTCCGCGCAATTTATATGTAGCTGTTTTAATCTTCCTATGTTCATGTAATTAATGTTAAACTCCACGTTTGTTCACGTACAACAGTTAGTCGTGAATGATTAACTCCTCCTTTAGTTGAATTGTCTTTAAAAACCGGACATCTGTTGCTAAGCACGTAAACAACAGGTTGCTTAATCTGGGATCAAATGTACTTATAATTTATTTTCATATTTTTATTCTTTATTTAAACCTGCATATATCACGTCACCTGTTGAATTAGTAACATGATCGACTGGCTGCTGTGTTGCATCGCCTCCAGGCCACAAGAGGCTGCAGAAAATGTTCCTATTTATAAACCCCATGTGAACAGAAATGTATTGATTAATTTCTTTGGCAGTGCAGGGACATCAGAATGCATTAGATCTTTGCTAGTTTTCAGTTGGGACTGTACTTTGCATTCTTGCACAGTTCCTGTAAGGTGCCTTTTAAAAAAATATCAACCCCTTGAACTTTCATAAAAAATTATTTCATATTACAATTAATTGTAATATGATTTGCCACCTTTGATAGCTTTTCTTTTTGCCCTGTATTTCGCTCTGACCGACTTGCTAAAAGTAAAGAGCATTCCCACAGCATGATGCTGCCACCACCCTGTTTTAGTTTAGAGCAGTGTCAAATTAATTTTTATCTTGGGCCTCAGCCAGACAATGAATGACCATAAAGGGGCAGTTGTGTGAGAATCCATTGATAAAATTACCCATTAACAAAGTGTTAAAATGTTATTAATGAGTATGTCTTAAATGTTCAACACATTGATGTAATTTGCCAGCATACAGATCAGAAGTGCTTAGGGACAAGGGTGTTAGAAAATGGATGGATGGATGGAATAGTGGATTTTATTTAATGGCGTACATCAAACGAAATTAGTTTTATTTTTTTAACCCTTTCATGCATAGTGGTCACTACAGTGGACAGCTATCTGAAAGCCATACTCTTGTGCTTCTTGTGGATTTTTATGTTATAAATGCACACAGACCACTGAAGTGGACACTAACACATCATAAAATACAATAGTACTGATGTGTTTTTCAAATAACTTTTTATTTGGAGAAAATTACAATTGATCACCTAAACAAAATAAAATACAAAGAAACATTTTTTTACAAAATTTTTTTTCCTACCTTTTTTTATGCCTTAAGAAAATAAAAAGAAAAAAGGGGGGAAAAAATCCTGACTCAAGGGATCATAATTCATGCATGAAAGTGTTTTTTTTTCTTCTTTTAACAATTATCCAATGGCAATTATTGTTTTGATCTGTAACAAAAAATATCTTTGTTCCAATATTGATGTCCATTATTATTTACAGCAGCAATGGCAGATAAATTGACATTTGCTGATACTATATAGATTTCCCTACTTTACTTAAACACCCAACAATCCTTTGCAGCATCACTATCACTGTCAAATAAATTTCTCAATGAGTCAGTGCCATATTAAATGCAATATATTGTGACTCTCTACAGTGCATCCAAGTTGTTGGTTGTAATCTGAAAATTCAAGCTAATACGAGTACTTTGTTTTTTTCTTTTATTAAATGAGAAAACATCTCATGCTGTGCTGCTGTTTTTCTTGCAGGGAAACGTGCAGCACAGCAGATGCGTCGCTTTGCCCTCACTCAAACAACTGAAGCCGATGTGAAAGGACCTCATCTCACTACGGTAACGGGCTCACGGCCGTAAACAAACGGTCACCGTCGCCCCTTGAGACGCAGCTCGGCCTAAAGTGGCTCTGCTGCGCGTTAGGTGGGCGGAGAGTAAACAGGCTCTCGATAGCTTAACTCCCCGTTGTCCAGTGGGCTTTGAGTATGGAACCGGGCCGAATAATAATCGCAATTTTGATTCTGCTAGACCTAATTATTGCACACAAAAAAAAGATGCAACGAAGTTCTGAAATTGGAGATTGACGGGTTTTGATTGTTTTCCACTCATGTTTTGTTTATCAAAAAACAGGAGTTGGTCGTTCGGTACGGTCCACCTCGGCCGGCACAGGTATGAGCTTGAGGCTCTAGGCAATACTTGCGAATGTGGGTTGCTTCATGAAACAGAAAAGTACCCAATTTAAATGTTCCCTCTTCATTCTGTTTCTGCAGATGCTCTTCCAAAGGGATTCCAGTTCTGACGATAATCATTTGAAGACAGCAGCAAAGCGGCATTAGTGGAAAATTCACAGAGATAAGGAAAACGGCAGATATTAGCTTTTGCGATAGCGGCAAGACAGCTTAAACCTTGTGTGTTAAATCAATATTATTATTATTTGCTGTTTAAACTATTACAATAGGCAAATAGAAGTATTTACTGATTTTTGCTATTTTTTGGCCCTTAGTTCCTGTGAGTAATGCAAATCCAGTCCACATATTTTTACATATATCTATTATATATATTATATATAAGTATATCCTAAATCAATAAAAAGTTCATATATTTTTACTCTTGTCATGTTTTCCTTTTGCATAATCATTTTATTCAGTGTTTTCAAACTAATTTAAGAGACAAAATATGTTTTACTGCTGAGCTCACTTTTTTGGTGGATTGAAAGCTATTGAACAACAAACTGCAATGCCACTGAAATGTTTGTTCATTTCCATAATGGGATTCAAACTTTTCTTTGAAGGCAGACTGATATTTTTCAAACTTCGCAACAATTTTGAAGGACTGCTGACATGGCAGTTATCCAGAGCGGTCAATGACTCGCAACAAGGTCATTGCTGAGGGAGATTTTCTGTTTACGGTGCCGCGTGAAAAAAAGAGAAAGTCCACACCTGACACGAAAAACCTCGAAAGGATTGTGAAAAACATCTCATTCAAAAGAGGGGTGGACGTTCACAATGTGTACACAAGCTGCTGTACTTCTTCTGTTGAGCCGGTCCTTGGCCTGAGGCGATGCTGAAATCTAAGGAGAAGACGGACGGCAAAATCTGCTTTTATTTGGGAAATCAAGGCACACCCATCCAACAGCAAATGTTAGAGCACTTTCTTTGCCTCTGCTGGCCAGCATGGCACCAGCTCACACTGCTAAAAGCACCAATACTTGTTTTAATTGGTATTGGTTCACTGCCTGATGAATTTCCACAGAGTGTACTGATAAGACTAACAAACTCTGTGAATTATATAGCTTTCACTGTATTCGATCACCACTTCTGAAAATGGATTAATATTCAACATCTTTTCACATTGATGCAATTTTGCACTATACAAAAATAAACTGATTTAGTTTGACACATAAAATAATATTTAAGCGCACAGCAGTCATCTTGAAGTTTTATTTATGTGGGCTTCAAGACTTTAGAGGGCCTCATAAAGAGCCACGGCGGGCCAGATTTGGCCCCCGGGCCTTGAGTTTTATAGTGCCATACATAATCTGCACAGTAAAGTCCAGAGAAAGATAAGAGCCCCCCCCCAGAGTCCACACTGGAGACGAGCTGAAGGGCCACCATCAACCTGGGCCTGCCTGCAGCGCTGCATTGATGCCATAAAGAGCTTTTACTGTACAGAGCATAAATATATTTAACAGGACTACATTTCTGTTTTAAAAATTACTTTTTATTGATGATTTGTAATGGGGTTTTTTTTCTGAAAAGCCATAATGATCAAAGTTATTAAGCAAAAACGCAACATCACTCAATGTAATGAATTGATTTTATTTTTTTAAAGGTCTATGAGATTTTTACTTAATTCAATTTAATTGTGTAGCTGGACAATTTATTAATATGTATGTAAGGGTGATCCTATAGTTTTTTTCTACCCCTCTCCCCCGCTTCAAATAAAAATAAATGGATCTTTCTCCATTATATGTCGGCGGAAATAAAAGCACCTCTGTCAATTGGCGCCTGTCCCTTTAAGAGAACGCAGAGCTGAGCTGAGTGCGTCGCGCGACACACCGCCTGCATCATTGTTGCTATGTGGTTTTTTTTGATGGGATAAGGAATAGCTTTAGCTTAGAAGGATTTTTTGGAATCGGCATCCCCCCTGTCTTCTCTCTTTGTGATTTAATTTTCATATATGTACATATAAAAGCCCTTATGGAGGCTGAAGTTCCTCTATTTCAAGGACGCGCTCCGGACATTCCTGCTTTTTCTCTTGGAGCGACAGATTAATGCTAAAAAAATAAAAAAAATTACCCTGATTCAGAAGGTAAGGGCGGCATAAAGTGCGTCATAATTATGAGAGCGACCGGCTGCTGTGAGGATGTGATCTGACGGGGATCTCCGCTTTCTCGCTCCGCCGCCTCCTCCTCTCTGCCGATCAGGATGCCCAGGGCTCTGCGGCGACTGGTCCATTTGATGCTGTTCTGCCCTCTGTCTAAAGGCCTGCAGGTAGGTGGTACCTGCAAAAAAACAGGGACTCGATGAGCATTGTTTAGATAGTCTGCGTGGATGTGCATCCAAAATGTCGCAAATTACCCAACCCAACCCCACAAACGACTTGGAGAAAAAAAAGAAGAAAAAAAGATGCAAATGCAGGCAAGAGTGGAGAGAGTGCTAGCTTTTGGGCCCCAGTTGAGGAAATGAAGGAGAAGAGGAAGCAGACGATTTGGTGCCCATATAGAAATTGTTGTGCTAAACATGTTATTTTGAACAGCTTACATATTTAGGAAGAGTGGTGAAGTTGTGACTCTGTTGCTGCATTAGTTTCAGCCTAAAGTCCTGGAGCCTGCACTGATTTGGCCAGAAATGATGAAGTGGCATTTCAGCTCTTTGTGATCCAGAGATTCGCAAAGATGAGTTTTGAGGGCCCCAGTTGGGGGTCAACGAATGTGCAAGTCTGGGGTCACGAGGTCATGGATGCCAGAAATTAAAATTAAAAAAATAGCAACATTGGCCATGCACTGAAAAAAAAAAAAGAATGGAGCTCCAACTTAAAAAAAAAAAGAAAAAAAAAAGTTAATTTGCTAGATATAGTCGAGTTAAGTTTATTGTCATGTTTAAAAAAAACAAAAAAAAACATAAATACAGTAAGTTTGACAAACTCAATTACATGGAACTTTTTCTTTTTTAGGTTGGAGCTCTCTTCTCTTTTACAGTGCGATGTTGGCCGCTGATGTTGATTTTGTTGTCATTCTACCACTTTCATCTATCAATCTAGAGACTCCGGCGAAAAATGTCCAACTTAGCCTACATGACATGTTGGCTGTTTCGTAGCATATTGTGAAAAAGTTACAAGTGCGTGAATACTGCTGTAAAAATCTTATTAATACATGGCATAAGTGTTGCCTTTCAATACATTCTACTTGCAATGACTTTCTAATTAAGCGGACACCTTTTTGTCCTCTCCTGGCTCCACAGAGTCGTCTCCCGGCCATCAAGGTGAAGTACCTTCTCCTCGCCTGGCTGGGCATCCTCATCATCAGCTGGATTGTCTACATGCAGTATGCCTCGTACGCTGAGCTGTGTCGCGGGCACGTGTGTCAAATGGTCATCGTAAGTAAACACGTACTCGCATTTACTCACAGTAAAAAAAAAAAAAAGGAATGTATTTTGCTTTTGCATGTGAAGTTTCATTCATGGCACCACTTAGCTGCACTGAATGCTCTTTGTCACACTCACACATATTAAGAATGAACCGATCTTTTGTCGAGCTAACAAAGGGAACGTCTAGCAGTACTCTGACAATCTGCATGTGATTTTTGAGGCCGTTCGGAACAAATTAGCAAACTAGCTAACTTAGCCAGAATGTTGCAGAATAGTTTGAAAAGGTGCAAACAGGAGAAAAACCAGTCAATGCAGGATTCTGTTTTCAAATAGAGAGAAAAAAATATATCCGGAGCAACCTCTGCAGTTAAATCGTGACTGGAACCTGTTTGACGACACGAAGCAGGATAGGAGGGTCTTAAAAAGCAAGATGGAATTAAAAAGGGAGGAACCACAGCGTACCTGGATACAGTGGAATAAATATGACAAAATGAAAGTGAGTGTGCCTTCATTTTGAGCAAGTGTATCTGTGCCAATCACTGAACATTTCACTATTCCCCTCCCCCATTCAACATATAGAATGACACTAAAAAACTCCATAAATTATTAAATATCCTGCTTTAAAGGCTTGGCTGGTATGATTTCCTTTTAATCCTGCTCAAGACGAAGTTGTTTCCAATTTTTCTTCTAACTAGGTGGCAAATTTACGCTTTACATTTAAAAAAAAAAAAGGAATACATCAACTAAAAGATAAAACATTTCAAAATTTTTTTCACCACCATATTTCTAAATGTTTGCCTTTGTCTGTCTGAACTTTAAATGTGTGACGCCGCTGCAGTGAGAAACGACATCGGCGGCTCAGAAAACAACAGAATCGCTTCCTTTCGGTATGAATCATGCTTTGTTCAGGCTCAGCAAACTTCGCTTGCCCTTAATTCTAACTCCGTCTGGTTGAGTGTGCAGTTTCTGATGTGTGACGCGACTGCCGCCCTCAGCATCAGCTGGTGGAAATTCCAGCACATCTGCAGTAATATCATAATCAGACAAGGGGAGAAATAAAAAGTCACACTAAAGAGTGATATGTGTCTTATTTACTGTCTTTCACTGAAAGTTTTTTCACCCGACCGTGACTTTCTTTGTGCAAATTACTGTTCTTCAAAGATTCTACAATCTTCGCCAATAATGCACTTATAGTTGTGGAAATAAGTCCATTTGTGGAATTTCCTTTCTACTAAATGATCCAGAATCAACTGTTTATCAAAAAACAGAAAAATAACAAAACATAAGCGACCGATAATGACAGAACCTCAGCCTTGAAGTAAAATCAAGGCTTTTGGAAAGGCCATTAGAAAATTTTAACTTTTCCATTGGGGCATCATTATTCATTTAATATTTTATGTGTAATTGTACTCTTGAAGTTGGACTTGAACGGTTTCTCACAGGTTCATTTGCTAATTGATGTAAAGGTTTGCACACATATTTAAAGTACCAGCCCGCAATTTCAAACCGATATGTTTCGGTCAGGATCAGTGACCAGTGGGAAGAATCGCAACGTTAGGCAGGCATTAAGAGGAAGTGACACCACTGAAAAGAGGACACAGCACAATGTCATATACAGTAGTTGTTGCTAACAAACAATATCTGCACAGGTTCAGCTTTTGTTTAGTAGACCTTGTAGACTGTGTAAATATAGAGATCTTAAAATAGCTAATGTTTCTTAGCTCACTTCGGATTGCTTCCTGTTTCCTGTGGCCTGACGTTGGGCATTTCTTTGCTTGTTTTCGCAGTGCGATCACTACAGAAGGGGCATCATTTCAGGCTCGTTCTGTAAGGCCTTGTGTGATCAGAAAACTCTGACGCTGCACCGCTGCATGTCCACCTCCTCCACCCATCAGGTAAAACACAAACACACTGGTTTTTTTTCTTTTGAATGCTTTTTTTGTATGTTGAAATTTATCTTTGTATGTGTCTGTAAATGAATAATTATAAGCAGCTAAGACATGCATATGGAATTATAGTTTATGCGGTTTTGATTGAATCCGGTCAGGGTATATTACACAATCGTCGGCTACCATTTCAAAATATTCTCCATATTTCTAACTAACTCTAGTTTTGATTTTACTTTTTCAGGTCTACATTGGACTTTGGAAGGACAGGCCGGTGGTAATCAAATGTGGCATCGAGGATCCAGTAAGCATAGATGGAGTCCCAGAGACCTTGGCGAGACCGGAAATGAGCTTATTCGATAAGCCGACTCGTGGAACCTCAATGGATGAATTCAAAGAGATGCTGCACAGTTTCCTTAAGGTACCATTTATGTCAAACTACTTCATTGAAAATAGAAATCATTCTAATGATGCACAGAAGAAAAGGAGCTCTCAATGTGCTCTTTTCTTACTTAAAATACTAGAGCGTCTAATTTCTTTTCTTAAGGCTAATCTCGGGGAACAATCATCTTTGAGCGCCTTGGTGGACAGAGTCATCACTCTCGCTGATATCAACCAGGATGGCAAAGTGTCTCTAGCTGAGGCCAAGTCCATCTGGGCTTTGCTTCACATCAACGAGTTCCTCCTGATGGTGGCGCTGCAGGAGAAGGAACACACTCCGAAGCTTCTGGGCTTTTGTGGAGACTTGTACGTGACAGAACGGGTGAGCCACAGCTCCCTCTACAGGCTGGAGGTCCCTCACTACCTGGAGGCGGTCGTCCCGGAAGCCCTCAGCTCTGGTCTGAACCACTGGCTGGCGCCATCCTGGCCACGCAGGGCCCGCATCACCATCGGCCTGCTGGAGTTCGTGGAGGAGGTCTTCCACGGATCCTACGGGAGCTTCCTAATCTGCGACGCCAGCCCCCACCACGTGGGTTACAACAACAAGTACGACTGCAAGATGGCCAACCTGCGCAGCGTGGCGTCAGAGGCCGTGGTGCGGGCCTTCCTGAAGGGCCGGCGGTGCGAGAACAACGCGGACTGCACTTACGGCAAAGACTGCACCGCCACATGCGATCGACTGGTGAAGCAGTGCAACACGGAGGTCGTGCAGCCCAACCTCGCCAAGGTGTGCATGCTCCTGCAGGATTACCTGCTGTTTGGGGCCCCGTCAGACCTCCGGGGCGATCTGGAGAAGCAGCTACGCACCTGTGTGACACTCAGCGGGTTAGCGAGCCAGATGGAAGTGCACCACTCGCTGGTTCTTAACAACCTGAAGACATTACTGTGGAAGAAAATTTCCAACACACAGTACTCCTGAAAGCAGACGTAACCAATCAGCTGTTCTGTCTCATGAATTATACAAAACGAGAGAAAATCTAAAGTTTTGCCAAATAGCGTAACTGTGCCCCCACCCTACACCACCCTACACTGACTGGAGATACAGGATCGTGAAAAAGTACATGCCCTCTTTTACTTTTGCTTCTTTTGTCATACTTAAAAATGTTTCAGATCATCAAACAAGTTTTGATATCATATAAAGATAGCCTTATTGAATATAATAATAGCTCTCAATGAGGAGTTCATTTAAAAGTTATCTAACCCAACCAGACAATTTGACAAAATATATATTTTTTCTTAAATTATGAATTGACTCATCTCACATTTTTACATGCCTTCACACAAAGGCCTAATTAAAATAGCTGAATAAAAAAGTCACTTAAGTAAAACCTGTCTGACAACATGAAGTAGGCTAAAGAATCTTAAAAAAGTGCAAGTTAGAATAAAAACGGCAAGACACCAACAATTAATATTTAAGAAGAGGGCATGGCAATAAATTCCACTGCTTCAACCAATGGAGATTGAAGTTACAAAATGTGTCAATCAAAAACGTACAGATGCTGATAAGACCACAAAGGTGAACAATAAATGAACCGATAAAGACATAATACACAGACAACATTTGGGTCATGCATCAGAACAATGATCCAAAACACCAGCAAGTCTATCTCTAAGTGGCTAAAACAATAAAACTAAGGTCGTATTGTCTTATTTGCTAAGAAGAGTGGATCAGAATTCTGCATTTCACCAAAAAAGTTCTTTGTGAGTTATGTCAGAGTGTTGATAGCTCTGTTTTCTGCCACTAAAAGTGGTCCAACCAGCTATGAGGTATTGGACGTAATTACTTTTTCACAACACTGTAACTGAAAACTGTGAACCGCAATTTATAATGTGAATCGAGAGAACCAACGAACCCAAATACCTTATGGATGACTCCATCATGTTTGTTTGTCAACTGATTAGTTGTGACAGATATCCGTCCATTTGCACACTATTCTCAGGACTCTGCCTGTAACGCCATCTGTTTGGTTCCACATGTAATTTAGTTTTAAAAATAAAGCAACTTGGATTTATTTTTTTGTTCTTTATGTTTGTGCACGGATAAGAAATGTGACTGCAGCTTTAAATAAAGCTGCGGTTTTATTTACTGTAACTGAAGTTGATCACAGCAGATCGGAGATGTACGGCTATGAGAAAATAAACTCCAGTTTGGTTCAAACGACTTATTTCTGTTACGTCACGGTAAAAATACATTTTGCAGACAGGATTAAGTTTTTTTTTGTACTTTTGTACCACCGTCTTTCATAGAGAAGTAAATAGAACAGCACATTACAGTTTCATTTAGTCAGTGTCACTTCCTCTTGGGATTGTGCTGTTGCTGGTAATGCCTGTAAATTATTACGTTTATCCATAGTGAAAGTTGTGTGTCTGTTTTAAGGATTACATATACATCTAAATAAACTAGAATACCATAGAAAAAATGTAACTATTTCAGCTTAAAAAATGTAAACAAATGTACTATATTTAGAGAAATGCACAATGTATTTCTGATACTTTTGAATAATATGCCTTGCAGATAATGAAAATTCAACATTTAGTTTCTTTAAAAAAATGCATGATTTTTGATAACGATTTTAAAAAGAACTGTTGGCCTACTAAAAAGAAAGTTCACATATGAACTTATATTTCTGAAACACTCCATAAGTCAGGGTTATACAACTCCAGGCCTCAAGGGCTGGTGCCCTGCAATCTTTAATTGCAGACAAAAATAAAAAGACATCACCAGCAGGACTCTGGAAAACTTGACTACCTACTGAGGAGGCAATTGAGCCATTTGATTCAGGTCTGCTAGAGCAGGTACTCACCTAAAAACTGCAGGACTCCGGGCCTTGAGGACTGGAGTACCTTGTCACACATTGTCTATGAGGTTACTGTCAGGCGGATCTTCTGTTCGGGTGATTCCATGGTCACTAAAGCAGGTACAGGATTGGCTCTGTGTGGAGTGCGGACAAGTGCTGAGTCAATGGGAAATGAACTCAGTATTTCCATGAAGCTTGTCAGCTCAGGGAAACACTAAGTGCCACAATTATTGAGCATTTGAATTGTGGTTTTCATCCGTTTCATTTTGATTATTGTTGTATTGCTCATTTATATAAACATGGGTATTGCTTAATTAGTTTATCCCTTTGTATTTAGTTTCTTGCTTTATCCTTGCATGGTCTTTACGCTTTTGTGCTTAGGTTTCTTGGCGTAGTAAACTTTCTTCCCGTATACCCCCATTTGCTCCCCTCCTCTTTATTCCTGTTTTCCATCCATCCATTTCCTTTTTTTTTTTAAGGCTCGTCTTAATTACAAATGAACTCGGCATCCGAGCCCTTTACAAAATCTGAATCGTGACATAAAGGGATGTAAAAGTTCAATCAGGACCTTTGGATAAAAAAATAAATAAATTACAAAGGCAAATTACGTGCAACAATAAAACACACCACCAGAGGCCGCCATAGATTACATGACAATAAGCAAGCACAGACTGAGTTATTGATGACCCTCATTTTATGACGCCAAAGTCAATACTGGAGGAAATGCATTTTTTAGAAAGACTTTGTAAGCAGGGAATTGTATAATCAGTGTTTTCATAAACATAAAAAAGGGCAAATATAAAGTAGGAAAACTAGTTTCAAATATTTAAATTAAAATTACGTTTTGTAACGAGAAAGTTAGTCAAATCTGACTTTCAATAAAAATAATTTTATATATATATATATATATATATATATATATATATATATATAGATAGATAGATAGATAGATAGATAGAGAGATAGATAGAGAGATAGATAGATACTGTATATATATAGATATATAATATATATAGTCACTATTNGATAGATAGATAGATAGATAGATAGATAGATAGATAGATAGATAGATAGATAGATAGATAGATAGATAGATATGTAGCAGCATACGCTGCCACTTTAAGATCAATTTGCGGCTGCTGCATATAAGCAGGCCTTCACCTGTATGTGGCAGCTTGCTTCGTGACGTCAGAATTCATCTGCTTCCTTTGTTTGCTGAACAGTGCTGGGTAAGCGTGGCTGTTTGTTAGCTTTAATTGTTTGTTAACCTTAATAGTAGCCATTAATCCAAACTGGTCCTATTTGTTAAGCCTCCGTTGCTGTCTTCAATACCTGGATTGATCGGTCCTGTGTGTTTGCTGGCCAAAATGTAAGGGCTAACGTGGCTAATATCTATTCCGTGTAATCCAAGCCTTCACACAGCATTTTGTTACAGCTGTGCTGCATGGGCGGAATTTGGATTTGTTAGTCTGGCAGTGTGGTAACTTACCAGGCTACAGGTAAGCAGCTGTTGCAAGTTATAGTCTTTGGCGGCAGTTATATTAATAATCTGCTCTATTTTTTTAGCTTCTGGATGAGTCTCTGATCAGCATTAAACTTGGAGCGACACTCGCTGCTGCTTTGCTTTATAAAGAAATATTTTAAAAGATCTACATGAAGTTTCCCCTGTTGTCGGGAGCATCGATGGCACTACTGAGAGGATAAAGTAAAATATTGTAGTGCTATTGTACCACTGTTTTATTCATATTGTTTAATTTTTGTATTTCTTTTAGGGACTGAGGCTTCTGTGGTGGCGGTGGTGACCCCTGGTGGCGGTGTCTGGTTTTGTCGTGTGTTTTGTTGGAGCACCTTTTTGTTTTCGTTTGCCGTGTTTTTGTAGTGTCCAGGGTGATCCCTTTTCTTCACTGACTGTTGCCCCTTTTCTTGTTTTCATTCAAGACAAAAGGTCTTTTGAAACAGATTTATTTGGGAGTGAAGTGCTGCTTAAGTAAATGTTCACCAGATGGGGCTGTTTGTGTTCATCGAAACGAGTCCGATTGTGTTGTACCACATTTGGACGCGACATACAGTAAGATAAACAACGGAAATCGTTTTCAGATTGTATGACGTTAACCTGAACATTTATAATTAACTTGTTTTTACGATATTTACTTCAGATTCAGCACAAAAATATAGGACAGACTTAACACATTTCCTCACTCTGCTACCTAAAATCTCATTCTATATCAGATTTGTAAAAAAAAAAAAAAAAAACCTCTACTGCTGGCATGAATTTCATATATGAGCTTCAATGCTGTTTAGAAAATTCAAATGCATCATATTTATTCCTTTCACGAGTAAAATTACAGTCTTCAAAGGACAAAATGCAGAGGCTCCAAATGAAATGAAGAGGAGTGGATAACTTTATCTTTGCCTGGAGGTGCTCCACCTGTCCACAGCTGACAAGAGGAAGACAATGTGAAGCAAACGAACACAAAGGTGCAGAACCTGATAGTTGTCCGCGTTGCATCCCGCGCCGCTGAGATAGGCTGGTTTCATAGAAACGTCGAACATATCTCTCCAGCACACTGTTGCGCCAGGACAGCTTAGAATGGCACAAATCATCTCTGCCTCTTCGCCTCCACCTCCAGCGGCAACATCCGTCAGGAAGAAATGATTTGAATGCCTATCGAAAGAACCACACAGCGGCCAAACTCCCCACCGTCAATCACACACACGTCCTGCACAGATGCATGTTGTACCTGCAGGAAAAAAACAAAACAAAAAACAAAACAATGCCAGGCTCCTGCTCTTTTATTATCACACTATAGCTTGTGATGAATTTCCATTTACTCATAATGGAGGCCTATTTTGTTTTTGTGACTTGATATTGAAAATACAGCAGACATCTGTGAACCATTGTGCTCTGTCAAAGCAGACTGACTGTATTCACAAAACCTTTGCAAGTGAATCCACTGAGTCGCCAAAAAGAGTAAGCGTGACGGGACTCGCAAACAAATCGCATCCGTTTGCTAAAAGACAATTGGAACAGTTTGTACACGTGTATAAGACAGTCAACAAAGCTAATGAACGGACTGAGGAAGGTCAAGGAAGTTCAGAAGAGAGCCAAGGGAAAAAAAAAATCCTTTGACTTTGAGTCAGTCGATTCCTAGAAGAATGAAATATAGAACAAGTATTGGAGGTGAAACTCCACTACTTGAAGAAAAGTACAGATTGTTCTCTTATTCTAAGGAAATTTGCCTCAGCATGAAAGGAAAGTAAAACATAATTTGTCATTTCCGATATATTATTCCAGTATGAGTGTGAGCAGCACAGCCTGGACAAGTGTGGTCTTGTACTTTCTTCTTTTACTTTCACACTTTTCTAATTGAGTGCAAGTTTCCAACAAAGCCAGGTTTTGTTTCTGGTTTAATTTTGTTTCCCTTCTGAAGACTGAACAGATTTTTGTCTGTCTTATATTTTGTGGTATTGTTACCAAAAGTGAAAGATTTGTTAATTGGATTTCAAAACTCTTGGTACTCCTTAGTTGGCTATTGTTCCTTAGTTTTTCTACCACTTTCTAACCTAAGTTGCTTTGTGTGATTTTGTAATCTTAATTTTAAAAACATCTAAAGCTTGTAATTTGATCGACGATGTAAGTAAACCTTGTTATTGTTATTTGATCTCTTGTTTTTCTATTATACAACCAAAACCAGATATTTGCATACACTGCAGTATAATATGTGTGCATATTTTTTTCTTAACTTTACTAACTAAACCAGCCTAAAACTGTCTTGCATCTGTGTCATGCATGTTTTGTCAATAAACCCAAGCATTTTATTTCATCAGACGACAAGACATGTCACCAAAAAAAAAGAAAAAAAAAAAAAGGTCTTTATACTTTTGGGCATTTACAGATTATCTGGCTTCTTATGTTGCCTTCCGAGTTACAACATCTTCCTTTTGATGAAGTTATAAAACGTCAAAGTCCAGACAAATGACTGATCTGCATGCTGTGACATGACCTAAAACAGACAGATTATGCTCAAAAATCCTCCAATACGTCTGAATTAAAACAAATCTGCGAAGAAAAGTGGGGCAGATTTTCTCCAAAGAGATGTGAGCGACTTGCTGCCAGCCGAGGCAAAAAGATTGATGGCGGGCGGGTTAGCACCTGCTTATGCAGTGGAGCCTTTACTGCTCCATAAAGGCCAGATTGGATTTAGCCATTTGTTCAATGAGCTTGAAAAATGTGACTAAAATCACAGAAGAAGCTATTTAAGGGGACAAACATTCTTATCCATAGCTCTGTGCATCCCAAGATAACTAACTGTCCAGTTCCTGATGTTGACCCTTCATGACACTTTTCTCCCTCCATGATGAATGCAGATAATGCAGGTCTTCATTTTCTAGTGTCTTAGGAACACTGCACCGCAGTTGGAACTGAAACCCAAATGCAGACTCCTCCTTGACCTGCTAACTCCTGCAGCTGACTTGCTTTTTTTTTTTTTGAATTTCTGACTCGTTCTGTCGCAGACGCGCTGGCCTGGTGCCGTTCAGCTCCGCAAATTCCCCAGAAGATTGGATCTGTAGTACACAGACTTAAACTTGATGTAGTGCATGTAAGCTCCGAATTGGTTCAGCGTGCAGCGCCCCGCAAGGTTACCGGGAGGGGAGGGGAGGGGGTCGGCTCAACGCCTGGCCGAGTAAGCCTACACTAAAAAAAAGGTAATTGCTTCATTCCTTCCTTTCAGCACCTCCTCCGGCTCTCTTCGCTCCTCCCATGCCTCCTGACTGCGCGCACGTCAAAAGATCTCCATCCGCAGTTACATGTGCTTTCACATCCCCCTCCCCCCTCCTCTCCCTCTCCCCACGCTCCCCAGCAGGGAACGAGAATGAGAGAAACTGAGAGTGTGGCGGCTGCAGTCACTTTCCGAGGCAATCTGGGAGGATCGCTTCCCTTCCCGTCTTGTCCGCCTGGCCCTGGTGTTGACGCGCATGCTGCCGCCTCTCCCTCCGAGCTGCTCCACGGACTCCGTCACCGCAACACGCAGCGAGCGCGGCTCGCAGGTCGTCTCACTCCCAGGAGCGAGGAGTCAAGATGCAGCAGCAGAAGCAGCAAGAAATCATGTTTTCGTATTCCCCTGCAGGTAAGCAAACCTGTCATCTTTCTATTTAAAAAAAAAAAACAAAAAAAAAAACTTTTTCATATTTAAGCATCCTCTTATCTATTTTTCTGAAGTGTGAAATTTTTTTTAATCTTCTATCTGAATCTGTGTTCATTTTTTTCTCCCCCGTTCCTCACACACACCTATGAGAGCATGTGATGTTCTGCAGGAGGTGATAATGCTTGTTGTTGTTGCGCCTCCTTCCAGATGGTAGAGCTGAAAGTGGAGTAGCTGCTGTTACTACAACTGGCTGCTCCCTTAAAGCCCAGCTGTGAAACTCCATACAGGACGAGGGGAGCAGTTGGTTCTCGTGACCTAGATTCAGGAACAGTTTCTCCGGGTTTTTCTTTAAACTCCAATCTGCTGTAGTTTGCTGCCGTCAGGTAAAGCTTTAATTCCGAGTATCCATGATGAAGGCTCTGGGGCGATCATAGATCATAGTAAGGTGCAGGTTGCCTCTTTCTGTCAGCATGCATCCAGGCTGAACATTGAAGCAGACTGATTAATGGAAGTTCCCAGCCGCAATACGTGAATTTGCTCCGCTTTTGTTCTTGGAGAAGAACACTGTGCAAATCAATGGCTCTTCGTCACCAAATAGATGGCGATGAAGATCATTTATACCCTTCCAACTTCTCCAGATACTTCTTTGTTTTTGCACACTACAATCACACACATGATTGAATATTTGTTATCTAGTCGAAGACCAGCACAAATCTTTCCATGCGTGTAAAATAAGAAAAACAATTATTATTGTTTTTTTTTTTACAGATTGAAAATTCTTGTTTGCCCTTTGACAGATAAATAGTGACTTTCTGTACGCTGCAGCTCAGTCAAATTGGCTGGAGGGCATCTAGTCTCATGCTTTTTTTAAAAAAGTTTTCCCTCAGATTCTCGATTTCATTTAAAATGTTACTTTAGTTGAGCCCTTTTTTTTTCTTCACACATTAACATGCTGTTGTGACCATTTCATTGTAGGCAAGACTGTACGTTCAGGGTTACTGTCAGTCTGATTCTTTGTCACTGATCAAACAAAACATTCCCAAAGCATGATGCTGCCACCACTGTGTTTTTAGGATGAGATGTGCTTTTAGTTTTTCACCACACGCACACACAGCATTTCCAATTTGGGCTAAAAGTTTAAGCTTGTTCTCGTCTTGTTTTCTGTTTATTTCCTCCACAAGATTTGTGGTCGACAATGACTTAATCCACTGGAGAAATTAAGCTGTTATCTGAATTGTGGGTTCAACACACCAAATAGAATTGGTCACGTTTTGCAGAAATGTAATGGACTCAGACGCAGATCTAAAAGCCGTGGGACACAAATCTCTCTGGAAACTCATCACTGACCCGCCTGCTGAGCTCCTTGGTCTTTGTGACGTCACTGGTTCACTAATGTTCTCCGGTGAACCTTGACAGATAGCGATATTATTACACGCAGTCATCTTGGGTAAAAATGTGTTTTGAAAAACTCCTAAGCTTTACTTTTCTCCTTACAGCAGGACGCAACTGTGTGATGGTCAATTGCATAAAACGTCAATGAAATAATTCTATTGTATAGAGTCTTATTGAAGGCACATTAAATATATCACTTTTGCCTTGATAGTTTAGGGTACTACAGTAAAATTGAGCTACACAATAGTGGGAAAAAATAAACCCGAACCAGATTCAAACGTATTGTTTCTGTTTGGATTCTCGGCCTCTCAGACCACAATTTGTGCTCAAACCGAAAGACACCTGGAACGGATTTAATGATGTAGCTGGCAGTTTTTTCCACGTCTGACTGACTGACATGTCGGCGCCATTCCGACACGCCGCCCGTTACCCATCACCATGGTTTTTTTTTTTGGCTCTTGATGGAGGGGGTCGAAATCGTTACCTGCATGTGTGTTTAGGTTGAGTCCCGTCACTTTTTTCACACGAAGCACACCTCAAGATGTGACAGCCCATGAAAAGGTGTGCGCTGCACGCAACGCTTCATGTTGATTTATTGTTTGTGTCGACGTGCCTGACGTGAGGACGGTGATAAACGGGTTATGTCCGGTGAGAGTGCATGCAGCTCAGCAGACAAGAGAGAGGTGTAAACGCTCCTCGTGATGATCAACACCCACTCACAGTCTCCCTGTGTTAGAAATGTTGTATAATCCTCTGCTTCCCTTTCTGGGGGAAAAAACCCCCAAAAAACTTCAAAGAGCAAGTCTGCCAGTACATATTGAAATGTTCTGAAAACACACAAACTGTACTGACCAGGAGCTGTAATGTGTAATGAGGCTGCATGTATGTCGTGGAACTACTTCTGATGGGTATCCGACAGAAATGGCGCTATCATGATATCACACTAATTATAAAATAGATGTATATTCTCATTAGAAATCTGACTTAAACTTACCATTGGGTTGGATATTTAACTTTTTTGGGGGTTTTTTCACTGAAGATGTTCTCATGTCATACAAAGTGACAGCGCTGTTTAAAAAAAAAAGCCAAAAACCTTGATTATCCCACTCGTACAATTAAAATTTTTTACGAGGTGGCATAGAAAGTGCTTAATTTTTTTTTAATCTTTTTTGTTCCGTAGAACAAACCTGTTGCTGTGAACATTCAGCCAGCTGGCTGAAAAAAACAAAAGGCTTCCGAAACAACAATGTGCCAATTAAAGGCCATCTGTTGCTGTTGTGGTAAAGATGTTTTAAGCTGACTGCAGATAAATTAACTCCCTAATACCAGCTCATTATAGTTTTTAAAGAAACAGAATAAGATATAATAAGCATGGTTACTCGAAAACTAATAGTATGTTTTTTTTTTTTTTTCTTATCTATGTTTGATATGTTTTGACTAAGTCTAAATCACAGTAGATAAATAGAGAATCATAACGTTACCAATCAATGTTTTTTGTCAGTAGGATTTACTGATTCACCAATTTACTGACAAGTCTTTTTATCTGGGATTTAAATGAGAAATTCTCTCTGATGATGTTCAAGGAATGCAAACGTCCTGTCAGAGAGTACCATGGAGATCGAAGGTAGATTGCAGAAATTTGTGGTAAATATGTAATCTATTGAAAACTGACTGCAAAATATGATGAATTATCCCAAAACACATTTATATTTAGGGGTAATGAGGAATCATCCTAATGTTAGAGATATTAGGAAAATGACACACTGGGTCAAATCAAGGAAGAAAAAAACCCCCCAGTATCATAGTATTGTTTGAAGTCTAAGTCACACTGTATGTAATTTGGTTCCTGTGCCAGCAGTTACTGTGCTGTTTCTTTTTTTGTTTTTTAACATTGCCTTACAAAGTTGTTGTTGTTCAGTAATTACCCTCTCATTATTTTCCCTCTGTTCAGTGAGCCTTCATCACATTCGGACAGTCTTGCATGCAGAGTGTCTTTTTGTCCATTGGTTTTCACAGTCCAGTTGTTTTTCAGAGAACTTAACAAGTGGACATGTTGGATCAAAGTGTTCTTTCCAAACTCGGTGTTTGTGAACTGAAATGCGCTTTAAGAAAAGGACAGATGAATTCTAAATCCTATGAAGTAAAGACTTAATCAAATTTTTTTTTTTTCACCGTTTTAAATATGATTGCCTTTGTAATTTGTAGAAGGAGTGAAAATCATATTTTTTTCCAAAAAGAAAGGTTGCTGCAAATGAATTCTTGTGCACAGTCTTTACTTTGGCCATGTTTAAATACTCGAATGAAATGACACAAACGTCTCGGATACTAAAGATGTCAACATTTATTAGCATGCTTAAAAAACCCCCCCATTAGGTTTTAAAAATAAATCCTGCGAATGTTTTCTGTGAGAAATGTTCAGGTCAACAGACTTTTTCTGGCTTGTACAAAACCTCAAAGCTTCCTTGAGGTTTCTGCTTCAGGTGAGCCAGGAGGCTAAAATCCATACTCTGTAGGAGTCTCACTGTGGGTGCGAACGCTTTAATGTGATGGGAAGTCAATGTTTAACCTCCAGATTTTCAAATACAGTGAAAGTAACACCAGTAATGTAAAAAAACCAAAAAGTTTATATTTAAGCCCTCACTTTTCTTTCTTAAGATTGCCAACTAGGGTTGACTCACCACAGTGGGCATTAAACTGAAATATTTCAAATAAAATGTTAGACAAGCATCTCCACCGAACTCGGAGTATTGACTTAAATCTGTTTTGGATTTTTACATAAAGTCAATACCAGCTATAAGTGCTCTAGTCCAGCCTGTTAAACCAGAGCTTATTATTTTATTGTTAGTCACAACTATTGATAGAGGGATAAAATGCTAATATTGTCCAGTTATTGATCTGCTCAGTCAGAAGTTAAAGTAGGGAGAAGAGCTTGATGGCACAGTTGATGGTACATGCAATTAAAAATCTGAGTTAGGCTGGAGTACCTAGCTGCAATCTGATTGGATGGCTCAAATGGTGACAATAATAATGGTTTTATAACCTTTTGACGCACAATCACCAATAACACGGAACAAACCTACATCAAAACATACATACAAATAAAAAATGTGTGACCTTATGTTATCGTTTATTTAAGTAGGCAACATAACTTCATGACAGATGAATATGTAATGGTGGTATTTGCTTCTTAGCTAGAAACATGAAGAAAAGCTAGCAAAGAAAAATAATCCAACTTCTTTCCCATGAGGTTCAAATGTACCACTACGTTTTGTAAATATTTGAGGGATACATTTTGGGATCATAATTATGAAAGCTAACATTAGTGTAGAAAAAATGGGCAGAGAAACTGCAAAAACAATTCTATTGAAATAATAGATTGTCAAATTAATAAAAATGAATAAAAAAAGACCTTCCCTGCACAAACAGTTTTACAAGTGGGCAGCATGCAGGAAACCAAGAGAGGAACAGAGACGAGTTGAACGTGTGTGGGTGTGAAAAAGCTTAACACGACTTTAAGGGTTAGCTTGGATATTGTTTGAAATGAGGTTTTATTATTGCTAAGTTCACTTACCAAGAGTAGAAATCTGTCATCTCACAGTCGGTGGAAGCTAGCAACCTGAACAGACTGTATCTGTCGAGTCTCACCAGCAGATTCAATGAACCAGTTAACCGTCCAGATAGTTTTTCAAACAACTTTGAGATCCGGAAAACAAAGGAACATGTTCCTCTGCAGAACTAACGTAAAATAAAAATTTAACAAAAGTCTTCATGTCATTGGGATGACAGTATGTCTGACTAGAAGTTAGCATCCACCATTCTGAGGACTTTTTTCAAATGTACAAACATTCACTTTGATATGTCATCTGTCTTCTTCAGAGAGAATTGTTACCAATAATAACTTCACAAAAAAAAATCTAAAATAACCACTATCTATTTCAATGTAAGCATGGTTGTGTAGTTGCCTCACTAATGCCTGTTGGTGCATATTCTACACACATTGGAATCACTTTACTGCAATCTAGTAGTCACAGTCGTGCCTCATTATTCCTAATTTTGATCATTTGCGTTTGAAATGACAAAATTCATGAATTGTATATGAAAAAACAAGTAACATTGACTGAATTTAATCTGTCATAATGATGAACTTCGTTGGTTCTCATTGATGATTATTTTGGTCCGTCAAACCACATTGGAATTTTTCCCTCCAATAGGCAACACTGGAGAGGCAAACAATTATTACAAGACAACATCTCTAATCAATAGACTCTAGAGCTGCCCCAACTCTTTGTACTCCGCATCGTGTCAACCTCTGATATACCAGACAACTGTATAAGCATCATCAGATACATTTGCAGCATTTCTGCACTAAAACACTATGGTGGAAGTAGAGTTCCCTTCTTTGGGTTTCTGTCCTCACACAAGTGGAACAAGAGGACGACTCTCTCTAGAACCTTCTGTATGTGTAACGTCAGAGCAACTCATCTGCATTTCTGATGGGTGAGTTTTCTTAGGGAGGAAGTCTTCCACAGCACCGGAACCTTCTCCTGGGTTAGGATGTCCTCTAGATTCCCAAACGGCTCGTCCATCTGGGGGCTAACGAGATCTGGGTCTGCTGCCTTGTTTCCGTTCAATCAAGATGCCAGCTGCATCTTATCTCCTAGAGATGGGTTAGAAAAGGATGTGGAAGGATCACCATCATCTCCTGAGCTGATGGTGTGACAAATAAAAGATGGATGGTGAAGGTCTGTTTGGCCTGAAACTGTTCCTGCGTTGTTCTAATGGGACTCGCTCCTCCTTTCTACCTCTACTCCTGACTTTAAGTTGCTTTTGTTTACCTCATTAATTCCCTGTCTGGTGATTTATGGATTATTGGGGAGGCATCTCTCCGTTTTGGTGGGGGGAGGGTGTCAAAGCTTTAGATGGTCACACACTCAGTCATGGCATTGATCTCTCCGTGGGGCTCAAAGAGCGCATCCCCTACTGTAGCCTCGAAACAGCGCCACAGAGCTCGTTGTGTCTCTGAATCCACCCGTGTTTATGAATCCCAGTTCTAAGAACGCCGCTCGTTTCTCCTGATTAAAAAAACGCAGCCTTTTCTGCTGAGATGGTACTTTCGTTCTAAAATCAATCACCTCTTTAGCGCTTGCTTTAATTGGCTCGTTATACCTGCCATCGCAGCCCTATATTTATTTACAGCGTAAATAAATCCGAAGCAATACATGAAAACATAACGGCATAGCATCCCACACATAAATTCTGCCGGCATTTTTTCAGCATAATATAACAGTAATGTATTCCTCAGGCAAATGGGCAGTACGCGTAAGAACGGTGGCCCGTACAGCTGACAGCTACAGCAGGGGCAGATTAAAGTAAATAATTTAAGTGCTGAGAAATCCTAAAGGCTACATATTTTCTTAAATTAGGTCTTATTCACAGATGTGTAAATCCCATCTCCATCACCGTGTCATTCTACGTCAAATTAATGCATGACGTATTTCTTGCAGGTCAGCTTGAAGTCGTGTTTCGAGAAGAACATGCTGCTCTCTCTTTTTTTTTTTTTTTTAACCAAGCTTCTGTGGAGACAGGTTCATAATCCCTGTGTTGATTAAATTACGCTATACAGTATCAGCTAAACCTAAAGCTCTAGGATTGTGAGAACGAGAGAGATAAACAAGAAAGAGATTAAGCGAATGATGGAAGTCCGCTGACTTGGCGGAGCTTTGCTTCACATTTTTAATTTGATTTCCTTCAATAAAACAACAGTCTGCAAAGTCAGACTTCTTGTAAATTTACTGAGCTCTAAATCTTGAGTCACATCGGTGTAAATCTCTCAACAAACACAGTTGTTGGGGTAATTACGTTTAGAACAAATGCGGACAAAAATGAAGACGGACATCCTTAGAAAACGCCACAGAAAAAGCAAATAAAGCCAAACGTCTGATTTTTATTATTACTTTTTAAAGATTTCAAACATAACCCACTTTCCATACACCATATGAAGCCCCACGATTTAAACTGTATAGATTTCATTTGTTGGATTTAATGACAGCCCATGTAATGCGGCTGTTTTAGATCAACTCCATTAATATGAGGATCTTCGTTTGACTTTTATGCAAACAAAATCCTCTCAACAACAAGCATTGTTATTATTTGACCCCACGATGCCTCACTATGCATATGCGTTCATCTTCATGTACTGCAGTAAGTTAAACATACTTGTTTGCCGCCTACGCATTGTATAACGAACTGCACACGAGTTGATTTCATTTCTCTAATCAGACTTTTGTGCTTTCTTATTTTGTTATCTGTAACTATGTGAAAACTGAAAAGATGCAGGAAGAGGAGGAAGGTAGTCTCTCCAATTTTCTGTCAACACTGTTAAGAAATATAGGAGGAAGGTAACAGGGTGATTAGACATTAGCAGATGGTTTGGGGAACAAAAAGGCATCTGTTCAGATATCACATCTTAAAAACTTAGTAGAACTGCTAAGGTAGATTTTATTTTACTTTTACTGTGGTAAAAGGTTAGAAAGAAAATGTAATTGGTATTATTTGAAACAGGCAAGCAACAATTACACCTAATGCAGCCAAGATGTGTTATGGACTATTAATTATGTTAAACATTTTTTTTAACAGATTTATTTGGTTACTAGAGACTTGGCCAAAAAGAAGAAAGAACAGCAACTAGAAAAGCCCAAAATTTAGTTTCAAGTGCTTCTTGCTAAATGTTTGGTTTTCTTTTGTTATTAACCTCGGATCTGTGTTGCAGGTTCCTTTCAGGCTTTTCCTTCTCCTGCACTCAGATCCAAATGAATCAGAAAAGTTACATGTCTTTCATAATTGACATATACATGACACTGAATTGGATCTCTGAGACATTGTAGTCAAAAGATGGAAGTATCTTTTACCAAAGAGAAATGTTGGTTTTATGACCAGGAAAATAAAATATTCACACTGATTTTTCTGGTTGCATTCATTAAAATGCATTTATATCCAATTAGTTGGTTTGATCATTTGAATGACCAAAAAGAAAAATGTCCTAAGTTGATGCATGTCTGTATAAACACTTTGCACATCACACAGACAACGGTTCTCTTTTGGTGCTCGTTCTTGGTCCTCCATTTTGGGTTATGTGTATTTGTACGTTTGCCTGACTGGCACCTGGATTATTTATCTTTTCTACAGGAAATGTGAAGAAGTGTGAGAGCAACAGAAACAGGAGTGCTGTATAACAAGTAGCTCACGGATAACAATAGCCAGAGGGAAGAAAAATTCAGAACTGCTGGTTGCATAAGAAAAACTGAAGAGTATTCCAATTAGCAGTTTTTGCAGACATGGATTACAAGATACCATATCTGTGCATAACTCTAGTTATGCTCTTGAGTAGGTTTCTATGTGAAACAATGTTGAGTGTTTTTTCTATTTAATGCACAATTGGGAACAAATCATAAGTTGTCACAAGTATCTCTTGTAACAAACTGAACCCTCTGCCTGTCATAAGACTGACAGATGAGCTGAGAGCTCTCAGTTTTTCACTATACAAACATTATGTGAAAATGTGGATTTAAAAAAAATCTCTGATCTTAAGCTCAAGCACACCTTGGCTATGCAGCAGGACAATAATCTGCTGAAGGACACCGATAGCTGGAGTGGACTAGTCAAAGTACTTCAAGCTGACGTTCTGGCGAAAAGGCTGTTCATGGTTGGGGGGGGGAAAAGAAAAACAAAAACAAAAAAAACTTGCATTGTGGATGAAATAAAGAGTGGATCCAATTTCTTCCACGGTGGCGCAAAAGATTCGTTTCCGTCGGTGCCGACGGCTGCACATCAGTTTCTACCTTGAGAGCTACAAAGAAACAAAAAGAGACTAAATCCTTACTGGGGCAAATGCTACTTTCTCAGCACTGTAGCCAAGACTGTTATTGTTAATAATAAATACCCCGTTTGTTGTGTTTATCAATTAGTAAATCCAACAGATGTTCAAACTTGGAACTGCTTTACAGTTTGCTTTGTCATTGCCAGATCCCAGTTTCAGAGGTAAATGGAGCCCAGAAGAAGCAGCTCTAGTTCTAGGTTACGGTCATCAGTTTAATTTGCTTTTCATAGTCAGTTTAGTCGTTTGTTTTGGTTTAAGATTCCTCATTGGGCTTTAGTGTTATGTATTTTTATTCAGCTCTCTGGCTGTGGTTCTAGTGTATTTTTGTTTGATTTTATCCTGCTTGGGTTTTTATTGCTTTGGTGTTCTCTTCAAGCCTTGTTTTTTTTTTTTTGGTGACAATTTCTCCTCTTGGCTCTTGTCTGATATATTTACTTTTCTGTTTTTGTTTTCCCATGTACCCTACATGTTCTACCAGCCATTTCTCCCATTTCCTCAGTTCAGCTGCAGTTCTTTGCCTTCCCTCAAAGCTGCACTCAGTTTCTAATCTACAACCTGATCCTTGTTCAGTAATCGACTCTCTTTCCATCAATATCTTTCATCCCGTCGGTTCTTCGTCAAACCACCCCGTTACACCAGCAGCCTCTCTTGTCCGTTACTTCTTAGTTTTCAAGAGAACTTTTATTTATTTATTATTTTTAATTTTTCTTCTGCTTCCTTATATTTTGACTTCTGCACACCGCCATTATGGCACCAGGAGAAAAAAAATTTTTTGCAAGAATTTGCCTTTTGTGTTGGTGGAGAAAAAATGCAAAATGTTGAAAGGGATGTTGTCATACTCATCAAACAGACTAATATTTTTAGTGAAAGTGACACAAAATAAATTAACATAACAATAAAAGGGAAACTTGCCTTTATTTAAGCAAAGGAGCTGAAAAAATACAACTATAGAAAATCTGGACATTCAGAATCCTCAACTCCTGTCTTATGAACATGCAGAAATCTTGGCTTCGTTCTTCTTTTGTTTTTCTCTTTGCTCTTCACAGATGCTGTTATTCTTTGTTGTCACATTTCTTTTCCTTTCTCTCCCCCGTACAGATCTGCGGCGCCCACCGCAGCATCGGATGTCACGCGGACATTCGTATGAAGAGAGAACTTCGTGGAACCCAAAGTGCTCTGCGGTAGCCGACCGTCAGATGCTGCTTCTCGACGAGCAGGAGGCGGTGAGAGCAGACGGCACAGCTTCTCATCCGTTGTGTCCCTCCGTGTCGTCTTTGTGTCTTCTTTTTTCTGGATGAATCTGATGTACCCCTGCACAATAGCACTTTCATCCTGCTCCACTTTGAAATTAAGTTAGGACACAGACCCAGAGTCTCAATGAGAGTTATGATCAGAAAAAAATATATATAAAAATATAAAAATAAGCTGAAGCTCCACAGTATTAAAAGGTTTTGTGTTGAAGTTCAAGTGTGGCAACCAAAATGAAGGACTTTTCACAGCAAATTAGTTTTTTTATATATATATTCATAATACTGTTGCACTTTTCATCAAGTTATTATGATTTTGTCCATCAGAAAGATCCTATCAGAAATCTGAAAACTTTCAGAGCAAGCAGTTGTTTTTTCCTCAAGGACAGTTGGGTTGTGAAAATCTGCCAGCATTTCCTGCTTTGTTTTTTTTTTTTTTTTTTTGAAGGGAACCAAACAAAATGGCTGATATCCTAAAAAGAAAACACTTTGAGCACTCGCTAAATGAAAAGTAAATTATTATGCCAAATCATGTCTTGCACTAGTTTCTTTTTTTTTATGCAAAAGTGATAAAATGATCCCCACAGCTTAACGGCTCCATTTTATCTCTTATATTATGTACAATCTGCCTCTAGTTTCCATTATGTTGTATTTCTTGGTAGTTGGTAGCAGCTACCAGTGTCAAGGCAAAGTAAAGTTTTTTGTAGCTTTAACACTATTAGCCTTTCAAAGGAGATGCCAGAGAAATTATTGAAGGGATCTGAGTATTTTCTGAACCACAGAGTAGGGATGTGTGCAGCACCCGCCACTTGGTGCTGCACACTGCCAGGCAGCTGGGTAGAAGAGAGTCGCTGCTCCTGTCCCAAACTTACATGAAACATGAAATCAGCTATTTGCAACTTCATCCGTTGGCTAAAAACAAGGGTAGCCATTTGTTTTAATTAGATAAAATTGTTCTAAAACTGTAGTTGGAACAAAAAGGAGTTTTCTCCCAACAGCACCACCATTATTGTGCATTTATCTATAAATAGCAGAACACATAGGGATTATTGTTAAATTGTGATTAAAACTAACATTTTTAGTGTTAGTTTTAACATTAAAACTAACATTAAATATTGGTGTGAGTGTGCTCATTATTTTACTTCAGTTTGGTTTGTCATATCAACCTGCTCTGGTTTTGGTTTCACATCATTACACTGCGACGTTTCACGACCCTCTGATGTCTCGTTCTCCGTCTTCAGCAATACTCCGAGGCGTTCGCTGTCCTGAGATTCTCATTCGCTGCTCTCCTTTCTTTAATTAATTTGGAGACGTTTTCATCTTCTCCACTTATGGACCGGAATAGTTCCACCGTCTCAATTATGAATCAGAATCAAGCTATCTCTAATGACGAATGCCACCTTACAGAATCTGATGTGTTGTTTTCTTTTCTTTTTTTTTCCCCCTCTCCTTCAATATTTCAAGCCTGGGAACGTAGAGTGCTCTAACACTTCAGATAAATTATTACTCTGTCACCAAGTATATAAAAAAAATGAATAATGGATTAGAGGATGAATAATGGACTATAAAAATCTCATTATAATAAAGAAAAGCACAAATTCCGATATCTGCGTAGAGTTAGCGCTGATATAGCCGTAAAGATCACTGGGCTTTGTAGTCCTTACAGGTCCTCAAAAGGGTTATTCATTTCCTTTTGATCTTTTTTTCATATTTTGTTGCATTAGAACCACAAAGTGTCCCAGGAGACACCTACGCAAAGTTAAGGTTTGCTCAAAGCTCATCCCCACTCCTACGCCCCAAAAAATCTGAAAGAAAATGAAGCTTGAATTTAAATTTTTTTTTCTCCTGAATATCTAAAAATTGTGGTGTGCATTTGTATTCAGATGCTACCTTAAATGAGCTCCAGTGAACCTCCCACAGAAGTCACCTAATGAGTAGATAAAAATCCTCCTGTGTGCAATTTAATTTCACTAGAAGTGGAGACCTTTTGTGAAGACTTCAGAGGTTTCGATTGTTGACTGCGTGTTCTATGACTTTGTGAAGCTTTGAAATGCCTTGTTGCTGAAGTATGCTATACAAATGAAATTTGATTTGATGGGGTTTTCCAGCCTAAACAGCCCATTTCTTCTTTTTAACCCCCAACAAAATCCAGTCTGTGCCGCTTCCACGTGTGCTACTAATTCGGATGCTCATCCGATTGTTGTCAAAGCCTCCCCGGTCTGAACGGTCACGTCGCAACTTTATCCGGCTTTTATGTCAGTGATGTGAGACATGCATCAGAGCACTGCACCAGAAAAAAAAGCCAGTATGTAAACAATGGCTAAAAATTTACAATGACAAACTTATGAAAGAAGTCTGTCGCTGAAGTGCAAACCACCCCTAGCTCTGACTACACATCCAAACAGACTTCTCTTTTCAGAAATTTCAGTCAACACTCCACAAAAGGCCGTTGCTTCTTTTGATTAGCTTCCTTCAAGTTGCTATGATCTTGTGACGATACTGTTGGATAAACCTTTAAATTGATCCACAAATCTATTCTTGCTTGCGATGCTTTGTGATGCCGACACTGTTCTTCTGCTCATGTGGGTCACACAGAAGTCTCGCTGCTGTCGGGTTTAATTGGCAGCATGAACAATTTGTAGCTAAAAAAGAAATCCGAATTGAGCATCAAGACCTGCTCAACCCTGAACACACTTTGAAAACGAACGTTCACAGATAAGATGGAGCTAGAGCTGAGGTTTCTAGACGTGCAAAACTGGTGATGCCACGGTCTGCTTCTGTGAGTTGTAGATCATTTAGACATCTAAGTAAAGAAACTTCAGAGAAACAATGCAGGCACCTTGAGTCTCCCGATGCATAAAGAGAGTCGCAGAGAGGATCAGACGGAGATGATGATGACCCAACAGTCGTATCGGAGGATGTGAGAAAACGAGGTGGACAGGGCGCCGTGATGAGCCTAGAGGTGTGAGCATGTTCGATAAGCCATTATCGCCACGAGAAGAGGACACCGTTGTTTCATCACAGCCCTTTTCTTTTCCCTTTTGTGTTTTCAATCATCGTTTGGAGCCAAACATCTTCAATGCGAGCTACAGGAAGAGAAAGGTCTGACACAGATTGATGCGCTGGTAGTGTCTGCTCTACTCAGAACAACAGACACTCATTCATCAGAGTTACAACAGCTATTGTGAGGCGTCGACCCAATACGGCGTCCAACACAGTGGTCAGAATCACCACAGCAACAGCGATAAGACCCTTAGTAACTGTTGTTTGTGCAACACAGGACTTGTTGTCTTTGGTGGTACTTCTGTCAATTTTGTGATATTGGTTTATCTGTCTTAAGATGACTGATCATGTTTTGTTCTTATTTGCAGGGGAGGCGCATTGCATCAGCCAGGGCCCATCTCCTGCGACGCACCATCAGCGTTCCTGTGGAAACTCAGTTTCCAGAGTTCCACAGCCAGCTTTCCACAGAGAGCGGTAAGCAACCCAAAGCTCCCTGCTGCTAACGCCGAGCTCTCGCAAGTTTTTTTTTTTTTTTTTTTTTTTTTTTCTGGAAGGAATTTCACTGGCTTCACAGGAAATTTCATCTGCGAGTGTTTGATTCTCTGAAATTTGAAGTTTTCTTGCATTTGAGTCAGACTTGAACAGAGTGGAGTCGGTGAGGTAAAAGTCCCTCCAGGGAAGGAGGGGATTTGGAGGGGATTTGTGTCGTGTTTTGTTTCTACCACTTATCCACTAGATGGAGAGCTTGCTGCTTTGCACTGCTGCTCTGCACTCATCACACTTCAGCGCTCGAAAATAGATGTAAAAGTTTTTTGTTGGCATGCAGTCTTTAGGCCTAAATGTATAAACTTGATCCAAATAGAGAATCTTAATTAAAGCTCAGGGTTGACAATCAACACATAAAGTCAGATTTGGAAAGAAGGTGGTGCTAATTGGCATGCAACCTAACAAGGTGTTTTGGTAGTCAGGGGTTTATTCTTTTTTCTTATATGAGTCACATGTCAGGCTTCTGGGCAAGAAAATAAAGATGCAAGTTTATGGCCTGTTTGAATTTCTATCCCGTTTTTTTTTTTGTTTTTTTTTCTCTCCGTATCTCGGCCACTATATAGCTAACTTGTTAAATTACACAGTCAGCTGATTTCTGGACAAATATTGGATGGAGCAGCACCTTTACGCTTGTGGCTCGTAAAGGACAAGAAACACACATCATAATTTTAAAATGGGGCTAAGGTTTTGTGTCTGTGTGACTCGATCCACAAACTCTTAATTAATATTAGAGATTATGGAAGTGAAGTAATTTGAAGGTAAATACAGGTAAAAAAAGAGCTTAAGTGGAAGGAAAAAGTATTGAAGAATAAGGTGTAATTTCTGTTATAATTTACATGTCTATATATATATATATAAAAAGTTTTTAAGAATAAGGTGTAATTTCTGTTATAAATGACATGTCTATATATATATATATATATATATATATATATATATATATATATATATATATTTGGTTATCCAAGTAAGATAATAGTACAACATTAAATGTGAGTAACATAAACTCCTGCATTGGTCCTTCTTTCCGTCTGATGTTGCATTTATGGTAGAGATATATTTTTTGGTCCATCCGTTTACGACCATAGAATACCTCCAGCAGGATAATGCATCATGCCAGAAGGCTCATCATTTTCTGCAATTATTTTGTCCAAAATGGCAATAAATTCAGTATACACCAATGACTTCCACACTAACCAGATATTAATACACTCAGCACTTTTGGTATGTAGATATTTAACAGACACATTTGTTTCTTTTGTGGGAGGCTGTCATGACGCAATGGAACAACTTGGTTCAAATAAGGTGTACCTAATATAGCGGCCAATGAAGGCACATTGTAGAAGGTTTGAATGGTATCTTATTTTTTTTCATACCTTTAAAGAATCCTGAAATTGCAATAATATTGTCTACAACTTGCAAGTAACTTTTCAGCAAGATACAGGAGCTTGTTTTACCTCAATAATTTCTTAATATTGATGAAAAAGTTTCAGTTCCATCAGCAGATTATTTCACTTACAACATGGGAAAAATGTCTTGTTATAAGTCAGATAATCTGCCAATGGAACTAGCACTTTTTCATCAACATTAAGGATTTCTTGACTTAAAACAAGCTCCTGTATCTGAAAGTGACTCGTACGTTTGTTTTTCTTATTTCTGGTGATCTCAGATATTCACACTAGAACCTAGACCAAAAATACTTGGTATGATTTTGTGTTTTTGCAGTGATCTCTCACAGCTTTTATACCTTTTAGAAAATTAAGTTTCATTTATACCTAAATCTGCCCAGATGACTACTTTTGGGCTTATCTGCATATATTACTCGTCTGTCTCAAGCATCTCAACTGCAAACCTGTGTTTCAGCATCCGTGCGCGTGCGTCTGCGTGTTCCAGTCCTTCACCCTGCAAAACCACAAACAATATTTCTAATTTAGCCGGCGTTCGTCCCACCTGCTCAGGCTTTCCGTTCGAAACGAGCAGCGCAGGAAAGGCAAACTACACACCCACGAAAAGGTTTCAAACAAATGAGAGCGCGCTTTCATCTGGTTTGATCTCCAGGCTGGATTCTGAGCACCTGTCGCCTCCGTTCTTTTGAACTCGTCAAGGTTTTTGACGAGAACACGCATTCGTTTTATGAAAACAGCAGAGCGCTAAATATTTGCTACAGCTTGTTTTATTGGTCACACGTTGCACCTCTGTCCCGGTTTTTAATTTGCGGTGAGCTGTCGTGATTTATAAAGGATTAAACAGAGATGTGCTTTTAAAGGATTTCATCTTGCAGCCCAAATGCTTCCTCCTATGTGTCTTTAATTCCTGCTTGTAATCCTTCCCCCAGAGCTCGAAATGACTGTTAGCTCTGAAAAAGGATGTAAAAATGTATACATCAGCTTAATTTGATCAGTACTATAATAAAGAATAGCATTTAAACTTATGCCGTTTTGAAAAGTCCCTGAAGATTTTGTCATTTAATTTGATTTTGAGTGTTGAGTGATGCACTCAAAATTGTCGCTACAATCAGACTATACTAACATGTTCGTTTTTTTTTTTTTTTAGTTTGTTTTTTAATGATTTGATATGAATTTTAATATTACTCAAAAATTCATATAATGTAAACATGCAATAAACCTGTAAAAGGCTCACTTTTTGTTTGAAATGTTACTTAAAACAATTGTATTTCTGCTTAGGAAAATAGGAGGTGGATGTTAAACCATCGTTACTCAGCGTTGTGAATTATTTTTGCTCAGTTTGAATTTCAGACATGTAGTCGGGTTTGCTCTTGATGTGAAAAGTTGAGTGGACCCAAAGAGCAGCCAGAGGCCTTCAGAAAGAAGATCATTGCAGCTCACGAGTCTGGTAACATATTTAAAATGTTCTGAAATAATTTGAAATCACCATATAAAATATGGTTTAGGACTGGAGGAATAATTAAAACAGCTCCCATCATACCGTCAAAACAAGTTCACCATGAAATCAGACCGCGAGATGCAGAATACACCAACAAATCCATCAAGGACAAAGAATGTTTGAAATTAGCAAAACATATTACAAAAGAATATGGTGTTCTCTTTCCACATGGCCATCTGAGTCCTCAGATTTGAATGAACCTGCAGGTGAATTGCTCCTTAAGAAAACCCAATTTTGGCTTCAACCACATGTTCGATGTGTTTCCCACGAGGATTGTAGTCAACTGCTAACTGCACTTCCAGTGGTGCTTAAAGGAGCAATATGACGTATTTTACCAAGCACATAGAGCCATTTCATAGCACAATCAAGTAACTGTTACTCTCAGTTGTTAAAAAAAATGCTCTATATATCAAATATAACTTAAAAGAAATGTGATTTTGTAACTTTACACATTGAAATTGGGTCACTGTCTCTTTAAAATCTCCTGCTCTTTCTGAAACCTGCTCTTTCCTTCAGAAAGTGATCACATCGCTCCTTGATAAAGTTTCCACCAGCTTTGCATTGAGAAGTAGCTCCTATAACGAGCTCAGCAGATGCACAGTTCCACCAGGTGTTTGCTAATTGCTGCTGGCTAGTCTGAAGGAGCTGAGTGGGGGAGTCGCGGGGCAGCGCTGTTCTGTGAGTCGGAGGTCTGGAAAGCGCAGCTCCAAGGAGGAGCTGTGTCTCGAAGGCGGGGCTAGGTCCACCCAGGTGCTTCGCAGAGCTGAACAGTTGCCACGGGAGATTAAAAGATTTCTTAAACGTGCATAAAAGAATCAAAGGAATGTTGATGTAAAGCTCAAATTCAATTTTGCACGATACTACCTCTTTAAGGGTTACGGAAACTACACTAAAATCTCCCTATTATTCAAAAAGAAAGTGGAAAAGTCTGATCGGAGAGGCGACATTTAGCGCAGCCGCGATTCCCTCCACTCCACCCAGATTTCTCTTGCTCCATGTGGAAACTGCCCCTCAGTCTCCTCCCTCCTGTTCCAGGCTCTGCTGTGCTCTCGCTGCCTTGCTCTCCACAGAGGGGCTCAGTCAGACAGATGTAACACAGCAGCAGAAGCTGGAGCCGAGCTGAGCTGGCAGGCGGCGGGGGCCCAGACCAGTGCCAGTAGCTCTTACTGGAAAACCGCAACAGGACTAAAGTCGGCAGCGGGAGGACGATACATCACCCTACCTGTATCGGTTGAAGACCAGTTGGCGAGAATTTCTTTTTTTTTTTTTTTTTTGTCTCAGTCAGGATGTGGGAGTGTTGATCTGAGCGCTCATCATCACACTCTGAGTTCACCATGGAGCCTGACACGAGCACCAATCAAGAAGCACCGAATGGTAAGAAAGGAAAAAAGAGAAGATGAGAACACTTGAAAGGGAGAGCAGAGGAATAAAAAGTTTTTGAGCATGAGAGTTAGTTTGTTGGGTCACGTGTTTTTCCAGTCAGCCTATTTTTATTGCCTTGGCCCTCTGTGGTCATCATGAATAGGACTTTAGTCTGGTCTGTTGATTTAGAGCTGGGGGGGTGAAGAGGTTAAAAGGGGGGTCACATGACAATAAGATGAAATCACGGTGGAAGTATTCGACTTCAGCGGTCGTCCTCCCCGTTTCGTTTTGCAGTTAGAAAGTGCAGAAGTGTGAGAAAAGTGCGTGTGGGATTAGGAGCTCTCTGGTTTCTGATTGCGCTCCAGCCGTTCCCGGTATGAGCCGCGTAAAAAACTGGAAGCGCTCGACCGGAATAATTAGCATATGCGAGGGCCGCGGGTGCGGGATCCCTGCTCGAACGCGGCACGATAATTTGGCGGCCGTGCGAATGCGTACGTCCGCGGTCACCGCAGCGTCAGGAGTGCGTGGGTGTTTGTGTGCTTTGAGAAAACCCAAGAGCGGCACGAAAGAATGAAAAGTGGGATTTGGATAAAGTGGGGAGGCGAGATAGAAAGAGAGAGAGAGCTATGTACACAAATAAATCCAGGGGGATCTGGACTCCGCTGTTAGCCGGTCGCTCTTTTTCCCTTCTCGTCTTCCACCGCTCTGAATGTTAGCGCTTAAACTTGATAGTTAAAACGCTGAAAGAAAAAAAAAAAGGAGGAGAAAAATAAGAAAAAAGACACTTATTAACTGGGCCAGAAAAGATGTTTTGCCTTCATGGCCGACGGGAAGGACTCTGCTGTGCTGCTGATGAAGAATGCGGTTTAGAGAATGAGTCAACAGAGAGCATATTTCCAGGAGGCCATAGTTTCTCTCTGCCAGCGTCTAAGCCACATTGTTTTATGTGCTGGGCCGTCTGCCATGGTAGAGAAGAAGTCCCAGAGAAAAGAGGGAGGTGGGATAGCTGCAGAATAACGGGGTTTTAGCCGTCTTTTGAGATAAGAGACTTCTCCAAACAGTCAAAGTCAGATAAGTAGGAATCCACTTTTCCACACCTGTATGCATCCAGGATCCCTGAAAGAAAATGACACGCATCTAATTTCTATCATTTGGACATGGGATTTTGGATTTAATGTAACAGATCTGCGCAAAGAAAGTGAAAAGCTGGGCAGGGAGAATGTGGCGGTGGCTGCATCATGCTGCGGGGATGGCATGCTTCATCCGGGACAGTCGGAATGTGGACAGAGGTAAACTTGGAGCATGTGGAAGAAAACGGGAGAATGATTCTCATTGTACAGCCAGTGGAAATGATCGTCAAGAGTCACGTCAGAGTGATCTTGTTAAAAGTCGAGACTAAATCCAGTGAGGAAGCAGAAGAAAACGCTTTCCATTCACTCTGGGCTTGAAATGTTCTGAAGAAAGAAAAGATCGAGCGACTGCTTCAGTCTCTAGAAAGTTCTGGAGCTGTGGGTTGTTTACCTAAATATATCTGGAAACTAAAACTAAACATTTTTGAAAACAATTAGATGTTCTTTTCATTTTGCAATTAAATGTATTCATTTATTTAGTTAAATGTAAAAAAAAATAAAAGTAAACGGGGCATGAATACTTTAACAAGGTAATCTAAATGGAGGTGGATTGGCCATAATTTGATATCATTCGATCACGTCCTCCCGGTTCACCGTTTCTCAAACCCGCAGGTATCAATTTTCGCTCCCTCTCACACACATTCTCGCAGCACTGCTGCTCTTCGCAACAAACAATCCTGGATTTATCTTTCCGTGTGCATTTTGTTGTCTTATATTACGTATTGCCTTGCACATTTCCCCCCACCCTCCATGCAAAGTAGATGAATTAGCTGACTGTTTTAGCAACGAACTGTGACTGCATCCATTTCCTGCTTCTGGCAGAAGATTGTGCTGATGCTGGGCATCTTTTGTCACTTAATAGTACTTTAAAAAAAGCAAAAAGAACTGCGTTACCAAGGTAATTCAGAAGTTTGCTCAAAGAAAGTACTGAAAATAGAGCATAGATTAAAACATGAGTTAGGATTTGATGCCGGTAACTTGTATTAGTGGGCAGCATGTTTACGGTCTCTCCTTTTTAAAAACACAGACAATCGATACCGTAAAGTGTTTTTCCATTTTTGCATTGGTCAAATCAGGTGGGTAACATGTCTGGACTTCAGTCCTCCAATCCACCATCAAGGTTCTTGCTCTTCTTGTTCTTCTTGTTCTTCTTGTTCTTGTTGCCAGATCCTGTGAACTGCAGTATTTGCTGAATGCGGTTTGATTTTGAAAGAAAATGCAGGGGGGAGGTTTCTTAAAATTCCCTCGTTAATACGCAAGGCAACATGGAGTATTTCATAAAAATTGGCATTTTTAACAAATTACGTGGAACTAATAATGAAATGTCACAAAGCAGAGCTTGTCTGCCAGGGAAGATTTGAAAGAAAGTGAAGAGGCCACACAGAGAAGCTTTTATTTTCAGGTGTGACACATAAAAACATCACATAGAAAACCATGTGAGCATTTTGTCAAGGCATCCAGGGATACAGAATACAGTGGTGGAAAACTAGAGAATCTGAAGAGACGTGAAATGGCCACATTTCCAGTGGTTGAAACATGAGTTGCTTGTGTTGTCCTTTTGAGTTTTAATTGTTAAAATAATGAGAAGTCACTGTAAGAGGGGTCTGACTGAATGTCAGAAGGGGCATGTGGGGGAGTGGTTGGCTGTCAGAAAATAATACATCTTTATAGCTTGTGTTTTTAGCATCACTGCAGTTTTTTCATCACTTGTTAAAGCCAGAAAGACCGATTGTTTTTTTTTTCTTTTTTACATCAAGGTACAAGATACATGTTATTTAAGTGGGTCTGCAAGCAAAGTCATCTACAACATTGAAAAACTGGACAACGTCGTGTCGTCGTCCTGACAACACCGAGTTGACACAGTTAACCAAAATGCAACACAACGGTGGCAGCATCATGCTTTGTGGGTTCTTTCCTTTAGCAAAAAAATAGTCAAAATCCAGATCTAAAGTGATCTAAAAATCATATTGACTGCAGAACTTGAAGATTTCTAATCAAAATTGAATTTATTTAATTTCCCTTTGGGATCAATGTAGTAGTTTTTTTTATTGACTATTTATTCTACATCCAATCTGATAACCTCTAGATTTACAACGCTAGTAGGGATAAATATGTATTGATAGCAAACATTTCATAAAGGGGTTTGGATGCTTCTTCATTGTACTTCCTCAAAGACTTTCACTTTTGTGTAATATCTTTACAACAAAAGAAAAAGTTGAATAATCTGTTTCAGTTTTTTTTTTTTTTTTTTTCCTACATCCGGTCAGAAAATGTCCCAGACTGATTCTGATACGTTTGCAACATCACCTACAGTATCCACAATTATCAGAATGGTCTACAAAGGGAACTCTGGTACCAAAACGTTTTTCTGCAGGATATGCTGAAAACCTCACAACGCATTTCTTTCTTTTTTTCTTTTTTTTTTAACAAGCAGAACTTCTTTTGTTTGGAATCAAAGTGAAAACATCTTACAGAAACCTGCAGAGATGTGAGGATGTTTCAGAAAGAAAAAAGGAAAAAGGAGGGGAAAAAAAAAAGCTCCAGACCGTGGCCCTCATTGACATGTAAATAGGTCTGCCTGTGTGTGTTTTTTTTTTCTCTTCTTGTTTTTTTGTCCTAGATGAGAAAGGTGGAGAGCCTCCTGAAGTAGCAAAGCAGAAGACAGGTGGACATATTTGGTGTGACTGTGTATTTTAACTTGTCAGAGATTCTATTCAGCTGGAGAAGAAAGCCAGCTGGGATACTTGAAGCACTTTTATTGGAGACAAAGGGGCCTTTCTCCTTTTTTTTTTCAGTTTCTTTTTTCTATTTCTTGTTTGAAGTGCTTCTCGCTACACTTTAAAAAACTCCCAGATATCGTCAACATGAAACTATGGTCTTGTGCTTAACGCTTAAGGCTTTGTCACAAAGAATACTCAGTTTTCGGGATAAAGGATTTCTTCTTGGTTGCGATGTCATGTGGTAAAACTTTTGGGTGGCACGCTCGGCGTATATTTAGGAACTGGGCTGTCAGTGTAGAAGTTGTAATCTGTTTTACACCAGGCTTTACGGGCAGTTCATCCCAGCTAAAAAGAGCCATTTCTCTTTCTCTCTCTCTCTCTGTGAGGGCAACAGCCTGCACAGCTGCACAGATGTTTTCCAAATGAAAATGTTTAGTCTCTTTCCAATTGCAACCGCGTTCGTGTGCCTCAAACTATAGGATGTGCGTGCATGTTTGTGTATAAACTTCATTTTTAACCTCATTTTCTTGGCTTGCGCTAGAAGGTTAAAGAGAAGGCCTGAACAATATTATTTTTGAAGTGAGACTCTAAGTTGCACACATTTCACTTATTGCACAAGTTAAATGTGTGTGAGGCAGAGTTTGTGCATCTGTAGTCAAAGGAAGATTTACTCTTAAAGTGACACTACTGAGATGATCAAGTTTGCCCGCAATATATTAAATATTGCTTACAGGAAAATCTGCTTATGATTGTGTATTTTTATGTAAATTCCAGCCAGAGGAAACGGCAATATATTCTGTGATATGCAAAATGCTTTAAATGAATACCATCTGAAAGCTGGTGGCAATTTTCATGACGTAAAAGGAAAAAGGAGGGAAAGTGATCGCTAGAATAATTTTTTTTTATATATATATAGAATTCATGTGATAACTTTGCAGTTGAATCCAAATGTAGCTCTAATTACGGCTTTCTACCTTCAAGGAAGTCTTTCTACAATCGGCAGCGGTTTACAAAAAACATCCCTTACTTGATTCAATAACCATAGTTGTATTTAATTTTATCAAGAAGTCTGGCACGTAATCGTTTTACTTCAAAAATGTGGACACAATGCTTCACAGCTTCTGTTTCGAATTTAGTGCTGAAAGCCGAGTTTCTGGATTTTCACCATTAGTTTTAATCCTTATGCTGGTGCAGGAAAATAAACCCCATCAGCATGTTTATCAGGTCACCCTCTTGCCACCAAGTACTTTCATTTTTTTCAGTGGCTCGGGTGGATACGGAATTGAAAATATCTGTTTGCGGTGACCGCTGAGAGATGAGCACGCTGAGGCTCAGAAGGTTGCGATGGCCATGAGAACCCCGAGGCTACGGTGACGCTACGCTAGCAACCAGATGAGATTCTTGTGTTCCTTTATTTTTCCATCATCTTCATCAGAAATAGTGGGTTTCACTTTGATAGCTGTGCTACGACTGTCGGAAATCTGCCGACGTTTAAAAAAAAAAGAAGAAAATCAAACTTTGTTTTAGTTTCCCAGCAAGCAGCACAGCCACATCACAGAGCCACCAAAATGCAATGCATGAACTGAGTCCTACTGTGCCGGTGGGACATTTTATTTGACTTTGTCTATGAGGAGCGGTTTCCATGTTTTTCTGACTGAAATGAGTGACAATAATCATAGATAAAGTGTCCACTCATGAGGAGTTAGAAGGCTTTATGGAACTTAAAGTTGGAATGACATGTTTTTATTTTAATTTTTTCAAGATTTCAACTTCTATAATCTGGTGCTCTGAGGTCAAAAAAGTGATTTCTATATTTTAGGGTTCAGGAAATCTTGTATTCCCATCCTCGCTAGAGACAAGGGTGTAAAGAAAATGGATGGGTGGATGTATGGAAATCTTCTATTTAAGTGATGAAGGAATTCACAGTGCATGTAGGGGGGCGTGGCCTCAAGCAAGCAGTGTGCTGTGTTCATGTTGTCATGAAATAGTATAGATGCACTCAAGTGTCCGTTCATGAAATCTGGTCGTTTAGTCAAAATTACCCAGAAATATATGTTTTTCAACCTTTAGTATTTAAAAATTCCTGATCTATTTCTATAAATTTCTGTCAGTTTCAATGGAAAGTTTTCAGATTTTATTATTTGGTATTCATCAGAGTACCACATAACTGTGGCGACAAACCAGGCCAGGCAAAGTTTTCTTGCTACCACACACTCAAAAATAAAAAAACAAAAAAAACTTTACTTTGGTTACCATCTTTTCTGACTAGCACTGTATCATAAGTAAACTTTATGCTTATTTATTGACATCTTCTGAGGACACGTGAAAGCGTAGTTTAAGATCCACATTGGTAGCCGACACGTGAAAAGTTCATTAAACACTTAAAACTTGTCTGGTGACGGGGGGATATAAATAACGCTGCAGAGGCAGAGTTAAGCAGTAACCTCAGGGAGCTGTGTTGTGGCCAGCCAGTGGCACGGCTCCATTTGGCCCATTTGTTAGAAAGCCTCCCTGATGGGAGACCGTCAGTCACTGTGAAGACCCGCTGTGGAGGGAAGCAAAGACAGAAGAGATGTAAAAAAACAACAAAAAGAAGCATCTGTTACAACACAATATCTTGTTCTAAAAACTAGAATCCACATGGGTCTTCTGGTGGAGATGTTGTAGATGCTGAACACGTTTACATGGTAACCTAGTGTGTGCATGCGTTTAGCGGCTTCTGTCCACGTTGTTCAGTGGCGAACACGGCAGCGAGCTCGTTCGCCACCATTCGTGTTGCGACAGTGATTTTCGTGTCCCTGTAAATCTTCCTTTAATTTGCTCTTCTCATGCTGAGGGCGGCTAATCGTATTCTAATAAGTAGGAGGCAAGAACCAGAAGAAAATCAGATTTTAATCAGTGTTTTGTTTACCCTTCCGTCTTGTTTGCGTGGCTTATCCAGTCACAGATCTGCCATAATCCTCTGGTATTTATTTCACTGCCAGAGTTGGTGGGAAATAACAGTAATCTGAGCCTCAAATTAGGGCTTTGTGGAAGTAGCAACATAAAACGCAAGATGCTTAGAAAAGAACTTGCTTTGTTGTACGAGTCGTATTTGGACAGAAGCTTTCAAATTGAATATTAAAACCAGGTTTCCCTGGCAACATATGAACAGTTTGACGGACAAATGCAACTTCCTGGATCAAATGTAAATAAGTTTGAAAAAAAAAAAGTTTTTGGAAAATGTTATGCACGTAAAAGCAATGCAGATTAAAATTGTTCAAATAATTCTACATACACTCAACAAAAATATAAACGCAACACTTTTGTTTTTGCTCCCATTTTTCATGAGATGGACTCAAAGATCTAAAATTC
>CAEFZX010005411.1:0-34892 GCA_903066825.1 Alfaro cultratus | reverse complement strand
CAAAACAGGGCTGCTTCCAGAAGCCAAACCAACCACAGAAAATGCCCCCCCCCCCCGTGCGAGCTCCACCCCCAACGCCCCCGGATTTAAAACACAAACCTTTTTTTTTTTTTTTTTTTTTTTTGCTGTGATTTAACAATCCGCCGCTTCGCTCTTCCTGCAGAAGCCATTTATGGTAAACAATGAACGGGAGTTGTGCCCATAACTCAGGCGATGGCGGGGCTCGGAGTAATTTATGAAGATGTCTCAGCCCCTTCTTTTTATCATAATAAGGGTAAAGATGAATGGATATGATGGCTGCGGTGATGACAGCATTTTTCAGGGAGTGGAGGAGAGATTTTCATGCACTCAGCATGAGGCTCTCTCTGAGGGCTCCAGACTTATCGTTTGCCATTTCCATCAGCCTGTGGTGGTGATAATATGATGGAAGGATTTAAGGAAAAACTGCCATTTCTTCCATCTCACTGCTGGCTTTCTGTCTTCGGCGACGTGTCTTTGGGCAGGATGTTTACTTCCTGGTGCTTGATGGTGAGTGTTAAACGTATCTCTGTGAATAAACACAATCTGTTTTTATTTGTGCATATACATGCTCATTTATTTTGTCAGTTCTTAGAGGTAGAAGGTAAAAATATGTAACACAAATGTCCCATTAAACTGCAGTTGAAACATAAAAATGTGATTTTAATAAGTCTCCTTTATTTAATTTTTTTAATCAAATGATGTCAGTCTGACAAACATTTGCTCTCTTTTCTTTTGCCTTTTGTTTGTCATTTATCAGTTCACCTAGGGATCAATGCTACAAGTGCCACTCGGTAAAAGCCCATGCGTCACCATTGTTTTCCAACTCTTCTACTTTAAATTTTAAAAAAAGGAAAAAAATCCCATCAGTGCGACCTAATTGAATCAAAATGGCCCTGCGGAGAACCCCATTAGCATTGATTTTCCCACTCCTCCTCTGTGAACGCAGCATGTGGCGGTTTGGACGTCTGCCTGCTGAAAGCAGCTGATCCAAGTCTGTGTGTTTGACAACATTCATGTTTGTCTGATCCCAGTAGCAGCTCTGGGTCGTTTCCCCCTGAACCTTTACAAGTTCATATCCCCGTTTTCCCATTTCATCCCTTCCTGTTTCTGTTTCACACCTGCCAAATTATAAAGCTCCCTTAATACTTAAGCTATTCATTGTGATTAATTATTATTTTCATGAATAATGGAAGTGAGTGTCAAAACATTGCTGAGATTAATTCAGTTGTATTGTTATCTGAAAATTCCCTTTTGAGCCAATTCAGTTATGAAATTTCTTGATTAAACCAAAATATATCTAAGTCACTTCCTACTAGGAATTATTTAATGTGGACTAACTTAAATATACCATACTATATATTTAAGTTATAGTTATTGGTAAGCAGCACCATTCAAATCTAAAAAGTCAAGTTAACATCTGTTAATACAGTTTTGTATCCCTGAAATGCGACGTTTGTTTATTGTAAATAGCTGTTACTTTGTATATTTTAGTAATATGACTAGCTATTATTCTGTAATGTTGTTTATTTAAAAATTCAGATCTGATACGTTTAAAGTGGCAAAATTATACATAAAAAAGACAACTGTCAGGTTAAAATTCTGAAAAAGTCTCTTTTTTTTTAACCTTGACTGAGAAACATGAGATGTGCAGCATCAGGAAAACTAGACGTGGTTGAAACTGTTCTCAATGTCCATGTGTTTGACATCCAGGTCGGCAGAAATAACAGAGAAAAGAAAACAAGACATCCAGTCATTTTTCAGGCCAAGTAACTACAATCTTTCCACCATAATCAAAGTCAATTTCAGAAAGTATTCATGACGAAGACGCAGGTTTGGAGGAAAATGCTTTGTAAAGAGTTCTGAGTTTAGGAGCAAGTAGCTGTGCCTTGTTCATAAATACTCGCTGTTCATATTTCTTGGTGCAGGTGCAGGGATCCGAGTCTGGGAACGGACCTGAGGATTTAAATGACAGCAGGTAGGACAGGTGAACTTTGGTGATAAAACCGTTAAAACGCCGCTGTGCTTCTGAGAAATTCTTTCATTAGTTCAAATTTGGAAGAATTTGTTGACATAACACACGTATTAGTACATATGGACACAAATCTAGCCTCTGTGGAAGAGTGTTAAGAAAAAAAAAAGCCAACATAATTTCTGTTTTCAATTTGTCACAAGCCACAAATGGAGCATGTGGGAGAAGGTGCTCTGGTCAGATGAAAGCCATACTGGGTTCTCAAATTGAGAAAAACAAATAACGCCAAACACAATAGTGGGAGTGTCATGCTGTGGGAATGTTTTCGATGATGTTGGTCTGTGGAAAATGTGAATGGAAACACTTTATCAGTCTTAAAGGGAAACTACATATTTCAGCTACTTTTGCTCGATTTCAACTGAAAAGTAGTTCAATAAAGTATTAACTGTGTCAGACTAAATATAAAATATTATTTCACATTACACTTTTCACTTTTTTCATTGGTAAAAAACAACAACTTGGAAATCCTTCCACTTCACAGGTTTGCTCTGTTTGTGTTGATCTGCTGCTTTGTTGTTTATTTTCCTTATGAGAAATATTTTAATTTTGAAGCTGCTCCATAATGTCTGCTTCACATAACTGAACGTAACCAATTTTCCTTAGCCTCCGTAATGTATTTATCTATAGTGATTTCAGTTGTCACATTATATATATTGCCAAGAAATTCTGCGTTTAGATTTATTTATGCAGCTTCTGTCAACATAAAATTAATTTTTTTAAATCAAGTGCTTCTTTTTCTATAAATCCCAGGATAGTGCGTCTTTCCACAATTCCTTCTCTGTTAGTCTCCGGGTTACATAAACGATTCCTGAAATAAAAAAAAACCTCATCCCGTTACGTAGAACAACAGAGCTCAGAGTTCATCATAGCTGAGGGGATAAATTGACGTTTTACAGTCGTTCCATTGAATTGACCGCGATGTGGAGCCGCTTTGTTTCAGCTAAATTAATGACCATTGCTGTGAAAAGTCATTTTGCCCACCTGCAGTATTGATTATGTGGTACATGTCAATAATCTAATTGGGCTCATAATTAATTTCAAATTAATGCCATGCTGGATTAGGCCCATGAAACTAAGTGTCTCCAACAGTCTGGATTTCCCTGTTATTGGCGCACAAGATTGTTTCTTTCTTTCTTTTTCTTCTTCTTCTTTTGCCATCTGCCCAAATTTGACTGCTCACCCATAAAATACAAACATATTTATTTCAATGTTCTCTTCCGTTGCTGTGCTTTAGCTCCATTGGTCTTCGGTTTAACTCTTTTTCTCTTACGAACTTCTAACATAACTTCACACAGTTGTGCTTTCTTCTTGCTGCTTTTACATCAAGTGTCAAGATCTATTTAATGATCGGCCAGAAAATCCCAATCCATGCATTCCTGGTTTTAGGCAGTTTTCAAAAATATCAATCATTTTCAGCATAGCTATGGTCATCTAGGAAGAGTTTTGATGTAATATTCAATAGGGTAAAAATATGTTTACTGATTTGGAGAGATTCTTCTTTTCATAGACCAAAATATATATTAGGAGGTATTTTCAAATTCCAGACTTTAACTCCATGACAAATCTGTGACAAGACTTAATTGAATGACGCTCTCTCCCAATCTTATTCAGCTTGAGCTATTTTGCAAAAGGGCAGAAACGTCAATTTAAGTTTGAAAGCTAGTTCAGATATTCCATGTGGCAAAATGTGAGCAGGCTCAACAGGTATGAACATTTGTGCAAAGTACCGCTTGACTCCTGCCAATTTCGTTAAATAAATCAGCATCAGACCAGTTTTCAACTGAAGTAAAAAAAAAAGACAAAGGAAGGAAACGTCTGCCTGAACATTTTGTTTGATATCCTCTAATTGCATCGGGAAATCAGAGCCATTATCTCCCCTCAGACTCTGCAATGCAACATGCATTTTATGAGAAACATCCACAACCGATTTTGGCAAAAGTGGGAGTTTTGTTGCCATGGGGCGGCTGAAGTCAAATGCTAATCTTTATCTTGTCAGTTGCCTTCACTCATCCCTCTTCACAGCGTCCCTCGCTCCGTCTCTCACCCGCGAGTTTCATTTCCTTCAAGGGGGCTTGGAAAATTACCACACCGTGGGAGTGATGACCTCACAACAATGTCGGTCGCCGCAGTAGATAATTATCGTGTCGCCCTGAGTGCAAGCTGTGCGGCTTCACATTACACGGCGGGACATGCCTCGATATGAAACCGGAATATTAAATGCGGGACGAGAAGTTAAACCGAGAAGCAGGTAAAGCTGCCATTTAACGACATTTACAGAACCGAGATGCGGATGAAATGGACGCCTGGAAGGGTTTCCCACACAGAGCTGGTTCTGTTGGTCAGCATAGAGACAGTTTCTTTTCACATAATCTTTGACAGCTGTTTTAAGATATTCTACAGTTTTTAAATGATGATTTATTTATTTTTTTATTATTATTATTTATTAAAAAGAAAACAAACCATCCAAACCAGTGATGTAAAAGTAAAACTGCCACTGTTTTAAATTTTGATGTTTTCATAAAAATTGAGGGCCGGGTTTGCAAATTAGCTTATGGCTAGAAAACCTTTGTGCAAAAACAACGGTTCAACATGTAACACTGTTCACTGAGCTGGCTTAAACTTAAACTGCGTTTAATTCAAATAATAATTTAACTGTGGTAAACCTCATATGTTTGCAGTCATCTTTCATTAACCACACAAGACCTGATTACTACACAAATGCCAGTAAACATTCAAGTAGAAGTTGTCTGACGACTTGAATCAGGCAGAAAGTTTTCAAAGACTGACTTATGACCTGATGTAAAGAAATTTAGGAGTAAATTAAAAACAACGTCATCGATATCTATCAAACTGGAAAGGGTTGCAGAGCCATTTCTGATGTTTAAGGATTCCAGGAAAACCATTATCCACAAATGGAGAAAAGTAAGGGAAAGTGGGAAACCTTCCAAGGAGTGGCTATCCTACCAAAATTAATCAAAGAGTGAACATTCAACTCATCCAGGAGGTCCGAAAATAATGCAAAGCTCCATCTGCCGACCTCAGCTAAGTTCAGTATTAAAGCTTCGATCAAAACCATGAGAAAACAATTATATACATGGAAATTCTCAAGGCCAAAACCAAGAATGCAAAGGACCTTCTCACATTAGCCAAACAAAATTGATATTACCTAAAACCTTGAGTATGATTGCGAATTGTTGCGTTAAGAAACATCCCACGTTTTGAACATTTCAAAAAGGAACAGATCCATACATTCTCACGTATGGATTTGTTCTCTATATGTGAAATGCTAGGAAGACATACCCCAAAAGACTTGCAGCTGAAATTGTGGATGGAGGAGCCGTGTTCCTTGTTTTGTACCGTTTGTCACCACCAGGGGGCCGTATTTCATTACGGCAGGTACGGGGTTAATCAAGGTGAAGTGTGATTCTGTTCAGATGTTGCTAATGAAAAGAGGAAAATGGTTTTCTACTCCGTTTAGTCTTGAGTTGTGGTGGGTTTTCTTTTCTCTAGATGGAAATGGCAACTTAGGTTTAAGTTGTAGAGGAAATAAATGGCTTTTGGAAGTGGAAAGAAGATTGTCATAGTGAACTTTGAGGGCAAAACATGAAAAAGCAAACAAGGATTTTAATCACTACAGTGGCAATTGACTGTTGTACAAATATTTCTCACACGTAGTGCTTGATTGCAAAAGCACACCACACTTCTTAGATTTTTTTTTTTTCGTACTTTCCAAAACAAATAAATCTCTATCATTTTCTTTCCACCTTACAGACATGCACTACTTTGTGTTGGTCACATAAAATCTTAATGAGATACATTGAAGTTCCAAGTGTTAACATTATTAGTTAATTATATATACTTTTCATTTGTGCAGATCTCCATTACCAGCAGTTAAAATGTAAAAATGTGAGTCATTTATTTAATGATCACTTTAGATATATTAAGAGAGTTTCCAATACCCTGCATCTTGCTCATTTCTCAATTTCTCATTCTATTTTAAGGTTTTTAGGTCAGGCATTTATTCCACTTTTGCTGCTGGAATTGTGAAAAGGCGTGTGTGTGTGTGTGCGTGTGTGTGTGTGTGCGTGTGTGTGTACATGCATGTGACCTTAGCTGTGACACGGGCTTTAATCAGGTCTTCTTAATTTGCTCTCTGAAAGGATTTCTGAAAGCCCCGCCTCGTGGTTTAATGTGCAGAGTCCTTCGGGAGCCAAAGATTACGCACCAAAGGGCATCGCTCCAAAATTATTCCCACGTCTGAAGCCACAACAGTTTGTGCTGAAAGTCGTTAATCTTCAATCCACATTTGTCTCTGAATGCCAGGTGTCATTTAAAATTCTCACTTAATATGTACTGTATGTATATATATATATATATAAAAAGGAACTGCTTAAAAAAAATTCACTTTTTTTTGTCTTCTGCTATGAAACAGCCTCCTTTGGAAACATTTAAAGGATGAATGAAAGGAGCGGCATCTATTTGAAGGCATTGTGTTCCGGCTCCGTTTTCGCCGCAACACAGCAGAAGAAGCGAAGCAACAAGGTGGAACGCGTTCCCCACCTTTCATCGTTTGCTTCTCCCGACTACAAGGGAGGAAAAAAAAAAAAAAAAAAAGGTAAACCAAAACAAAAGTAATTGCAGCCTCCTATCCGTTTTCATTTCATGTTGCGACATTCAGGCGCTGCTTATTTCCATATGAGACGCAGAGGAGCTATGCACACATTTGGACTGGTAGGTGTTGGAACTGAATCTAACAAGAACCAAAACGGCTCCTCCAAGCTGTACAGTACCTTAGAAAATGTATTTATACTGCTTAAACTTTGTCACATTACAAGCACAAACTAGTTCCGATTTAATGCTACCGGCACGGTAGCATTACAAATTTCTACGTTTTATCCAAACGATCTTTACAAATCGTGGCAGACATTTTTGGCTAGTCCCTTTGAGTCCATGTTACAGATTGAAACCTGGACTTTGACTGGTCCATTCTCACACTCAAATATGCATTGACCTAAATTGTTTGATTGTACCGCTTGCTGTGTGTTTAAAGTTCTCGCACGAAAAATGACCGTACACCGTTCAGAGGAAAAGCATCCCCACAGCATGACTCCTCCACCAACATGCCTTAAGTTCAGTTTTGGCTTTATCTAACCAAAGCGCCTTCGTCCACATATTTGCTGTCTCTTCTACATGGCTTGAGGCAAACTGCAAATTCAACTTTTAATGTTTTGTTGTTGTTTTTTCCAACAATGCATGATCCTGTTTTTGATCCCTTACAGTCTCTAAATTGCCTCTAAAAGAAGAGCCAATTTAGAGACTCAATCCCAAAGAACAACTTTTGGGATTGAGACAGATGACTTCTCAAGTCAGTTGTCTTGTGCCGGATTTTTATTTAGGAGTATCAGAGTAAAGACAGACAAATATATTAATATATATACGCAATAGGTTATGTTAGACTGTTGCTTAAATCCCAATATAATAATCTGAAGTTTTGGTGGTTTTCCAAGGGGTAGGAATACTTTAGTAAGGTTTATAAAGACAATGTCCCGAACCGTTTGAAATCATTTTTAAGTTCTTTCTGTGGTTTCTTTCTTTCCACTTTAATTTGTCACATCTGTGATTTTTTTGTCTTATTTTGGGGGGTGGGTTGCTTCCTTTTCATATTTATTGAATTGAAAACTGGGCTCAAGCTGAAGGATTGGTGGTCTAATCCCATCCAGAGATGCCAAAATGTTTTCCTATTTGCTGAACTCGCAATGCTATGTTCATCACTAGCGTTGTTATGAATTCCACGGACTCACTTGGATCTTATTTTCCACTAAAATGTATCAAAGAAAGTCTCCTAATCTGTATGCACACACAGAGAACTATTTCAGTAGATAAAGTTTTGTTGAAGAAACCTTGAACTTTGACCTTGAAGAGCTACAGATCCAAGAAGGCAAACGAGCTCCGTCCTCTTTTACCGCCGGCGTCGAAGTCTAACTACCTTCCCAAAGTCACGATTGTCTTTAATCAGCTGTCCAAAGTGAACACTGCTGCTCATTACGTAGGACATAAATAAGTTATCGGTCCTTTGGAGCAGTTTGCACCAACAGAGGAACTAAAGATCAGCAGCCTGGCCTTGTCAGCTGAGGAACGTGTCTGCTTTAACCCGACAGGAAGGTGAAGCCTCCTCCCAGGAAATGAGCTTCTGGTGAGTTGAGGCCCAGCAGGTAACGTGTGCGTTCTGAGAGAAAGATCGTTCTTGATACAACTTCTAATTTGGGTTGAAGGCAGTGTGTTTGACATGCTCCGACTCTACATCAGCCATTTATCATTGTGCATCAATCTTTTCTTTTTATTCCACTTATTCAGAAACCGAAGATTTATTAGAAAAATGTATGCAAATTGTCGCATATACGAGTCGATTGTCATTCTTTCCCTGTTTCTCCTCCACATGATGCGTTGTACTCTGACAACGGCTGACAGGTCTGGGCTGCTAAGCACCGCGCTGCTGAAACAACGGCAGATGATCCAGGAAAAGATCTTGCTGATTTCATTGTCATATTTGTCTCAAAGCTCATTAGTGGTACCTCCACTCAGACAGAAGTCACCTCTGTGGTTGGTCTGACCCCATATCTGCTTTAAGCTGCATAAAGCTAAAGTGTGATAACAGTTTTCTGTCTATCTCAGGCGAGGTGTAATGTTGATATGTCTTTATTATAGTCTAGTGGAATCACGGTTTTTACTGCTGAATGCAGGAGTCTCTTTAAAACAAAAGGTTTGGTGGATTCTCCTTTTATCCACCAAAAACTGGATCCTATCACCTTACAGTTTTCTAAATAAACTTGCTGTCCTTTACATTTTTACAGCACTCAGTTACTTGTACGTTCTCTTTGGAGCATTGCTCCCCCCTTAAAGCTGCAGAATGTAACTTTTATAATACAATATTTTGACATATTTGTTGAAACTGTCATTATGTCCTGACTCAGTGTGATATGAGACAGGTAATCTGTGAAAAAATTGAGTTCCTCTGCCTTCTAGTCAAACTAGAAACAACCAATCAAAGCCAGGAGGAGGAGCTTAGCTCTGCCAATCATCTGAAAGTAAAAGGATTATGGCACAACTACAAAGCTGCTAAGACACATCTCCACCCAAACTGGTGTTTCAGTTGGAGAAACAGTCATCCTACAAATCTGAAAAAATGCTAAATGCGTTAACAAACATTTAGAAGCAAAGACTTTGGTCAGATGGGACCAAAGGTAAACTTTTTGGCCCACTTTCAAAATGTCCTTGGCAGCAAAAAGCTACCGTACCTCGTTGTCAACACACCATCTCCACAGTGAAGTGTCATGAAAGATCCAGTCAAAGTCCAGACCTAAATCAACCTGGGAACCAGTCTGTCACAGATAGGCTCCATTAAATCTGATCAAGAACTATTTCTTTTGAGATTTCTGGCAAAAACTCATCAGGTTTAAACATGACAAGTTCTTAAAAAACTTAAAGAAGTACAAATACTTTTGGGTGAAAGCAAAAGAGGTTGGAAAAGACTCATTCACTTATCAATGACGGCAATCAGTTTCTCTTTCTTTCTCCGAAAATAACCCTGTTCCCTCATGACTCAAAGTCTCTGGGCAACTTGAGATATTTCACCCTGGTTGCATCACCTTCCAGATCTCCTCTGTCTTCTCTGATGTTTCTAGCTGGAATACAGATTTACAGATATCATAATCTAAGTGTCCGAAGCGATAAAGTGAAGCAATAACTCATCTGCTCTCACGTGGCGCAGCTTCCCCCGGTCGGCTCGAACGCCTTTTCCCGCCACTTCGATGCTTTATTAGCTGGCGCGACCTGACCTGTTGTGAGGCCGGGCTGCTTCGGGTGATGAATGGCCTTCATATCAGGTTAGTGGCACAGCAGAGATATAACGCGGCTGACGGGATGAGTCGTGCATCTTGTCGGGAGCCAAAAGGAGGGAAATTAATTAACAAAAAACAAGCGAGTCCACAAATCACGTTTTCACTCCGTCTCGCCGCTGCAGAGATTTATTTTCCGTATGTTTGCTTTCCGCACCCAGATTTAAAACATGTCTTATTAATAAGACAAAGAAGGTTTAAGAGTGTTGAAACAGGAGAGCAGAGAGGTTTGCTGACTCATTAAGGTCTCTGCTTGGAGGAAGACGGCGGTTAATGAGATGTAGCTGGAGATTCAACATTCCCCTTTTTTGTTGTTGTTTGTTTCGGGGTTTTTTCATACAATTTCATCTCATAAGAAAATGAGCAGCTGTCATTACAAACATCGATTTCTTCCTACAGGTGCGCTCTATGAGCTGGTGTGCTGCCAGAGATTAACTAAAGCGCATCAATATTCTTCATATAGAGACATCCGCAATGGATTTTCTTCTCACTTTGCTGCCTCAGCTGCGGCTCGGGCTTTTGTTGTGTTCATTTCTTTCGGCTTTGTGGAGGGATAAGACTTCAGTCAATGTCACTGTCACTTACTGGCGCTTGGCTGTCAAAGAGATGAAACTTCATCTGCAGGCTGAGAGCCAAACGAGGCAGCAGGACTGAAGGTCATCTTTTTTTTTTTCTTGTCGATTGAGGTTACACAGCTAGTTATTAATTGTAAGTTGACTTGACATTTTTGTTTCAGTAATGTTATAATTGGCGTTATATGTCCATGTGTTGTTTGTTGCTGGGGTTTATACCAGTTTTGTTGGGGTTTTTTCTCTTGCAGGTTTAGAAACAGACTTCTAAGGTGTTGACATCTCTATTCTTCCTTTTCTTCTATGAGCTTCTTGATCTTTTCTCTGTTTGGTTTCTTCTTGGAACTCACACAACACTGCTTGACAGGACATGTTTTTGAAGAAAGTTCACATGGTAATTTATTTTTAACCCATGTCACAGTTGCCTTTTATCTTCCTAGACTCACTTTGCAACGACAAAATGAGTTTTTTGGGGGATAATATGATAAACCAACACAAAGTGGTGGACACTTGTGAAGTGTAAGGTAAATGACACGTGGTTTTCATATTTTTTATCATTCAAAATCTACAAAATATGCAAATATATCATGAACTTGTGCGTCGTCTACTTGAGTAAGTAGCACCTTTCACTGCACTTGTAGCTGCAGGACTTTTGTACATCTAGAGCCGACATTGTCCGTTCTTCTTTGCAAAACAGCTCAAATTGAGTACGATTTTCACTTTAGCTTGGATTTAAACTTTAACTAGGCCACATAAGCACATTCAGACCATTTCAATTGTGGTTCTGCCTTTATGTTTGGGATCTTTGTCCTGCTGGGAGGTGAATCTTCATCTTAGTCTCAACTCTTTGGCAACGTCCAACTATTTTTCTTTCAAGATGGCGCAACATTTATCTTTACATATCTTCATTGCATCACCAATCATCACTGCTCCAGAATCTGGTTTGGTTCTCTGATTAATGCTTACTGATGTTGTTTTATAACTAATGTAACCGAGCTGTGAACTCTCTCTCGCAATTTTATCACTGAGCTGCTGAGGGACTTGCTCTTCATGATGCTGTTTGTTCACAAATGTTTGATTTTACCATTGTGCACAACTTGGTTGCTCAATCATATGAACCACCTGCAAAATACACCAAAGTTTGTAACTGAAATGTTTCAAAATGTGAAAAAGTTTAACCAGTATGAGCACTTTTGCAAGACCATGTATCTAATGCAGTGGTTCCCAAAGTGTGGGGCGCGCCCCCTGGAGGGACACAATGCCATTGCAGGGGGCGGGGCGGGAAGCGGCATGGATGAATGAAAAAAAACAAGTACACAAAAGTGTTTCACTGTAACGATGGTTTGTAGTTTGTTTTGTTGCAACCTGAAGTGTGAAATAAACTTCAGTGGAGTTTGAAAACAAAATGTCTGGTTGAATGATGTGTGTCCAGTTGTTTTCATTTTCTTTTTTGGGAGGGATTTTATTGTAATCCATAAGGGGCCCAGAAAATCTTTGTGAACCACTGAACTACTGTAAAATGTTAGTTACTTTGGTCTGTAAAATATGTTTCTCAGTAAGCTCCACAGTCGGTATACTTCATGAAGTTAGGAATCATAACATCCTGCAGTATCGTACTTTCCTGCAGGATCTCAGCTTCAACTTCATTCTCTCCTCCCCAACGGCACATCTGGATATTCTATCCAAGCACGTAAATTAGACATTGACTCCTCGGGAGGGTTAAAGTCAGCACGTCTTCATTTTGATGGACAAGATCGTCTTTGTGGACTAGGAAACTCCGCGGTATGATTGACGGCCAAATTGCGCATGCAAATGAAGCAGAAACCCAGTGGAGCTGCTGTGGACTCAGCTCACGTTGCTGGACTCCCTTCAAGAACATTTTTAGAAACGAGAGCAATCGGGACTCCGATTACTACCAGCGTGCGCTGGAAATGCAACATGTTTCCTTAGAGAGGAACTGAAATCAGCGGTTTTGCTCTGTAATTATTACTATTATGCTCATTTTAAATATTTTGCTCATTAGAAACTTCACTGCCTGACCTTTGCTGTCATTTTCAAGTTCTCCAGAGTCTCCTTTTCCTTTTTTTTTCTTTCTACTCTGCTCCTCTTCTCGAGTTTCTCCTTTTCTCTGGTGGAATTGTGGGAAGCCGTTACGCACTGCATCCCATCTTCATCAGCTCCCAGCTGCTATTAAAAGCTACAATGATCCTCCACTGCCAGATTGTCGTTGCTCCCATGGCCAAAAGTGTACTGCAGTATTTTTTATTTTTGGTCTCCTTTATGACCCATCGCTTCGTTTTATTAAACTTTATTCTGTCACATTTTAGACAGGCAGGTGCATCTCGTAAAATGTAAAAGGAAGGACCTCAGATGCGCATTTATTAGACACGTGGTGATATATTTCAGTCGTTAATTTCCTAAAAACTATAATGGCTAGCTCTTACATTTAAAAGAAAAAATCTAAAAATGCAATTTTATAGAATATTAGAACTTTACACAAGACCAAATAAATTGTGTTTAATAAGAAAACGTGATGTGGTCAAGTTGTATTGTGTACAAATATACACTAGGAGGTGCTAGAGAGTCTGTCCTTTTTTTTCGCTGGACACAAAAAGTGCCCTTCTGAAATCTTTTTATTATTATTGCAGTGTATTTTGTGTGACTAAAGACAGCATGTGGCAATTGATTTGAAATACATGATGTTGCACACCTGGCAGTCACTGACACCCTCCACAAAAAAGAGATGTTTACAAAGTCTTGCATTCAAGAGTTTAATCGGAAAGTAGAGAAGAAGGAAAACGTTTGCTAGAAAAAGGTCCAGACTTACAGAAAAAAGCAGCGACTGCAGCCCTGACTCCTGCTGTGGTCCACACCTCATCAATCCCATCTTCCCCAAATTCTTCAATGTGCCTCGTATCAGAATTTGTCAAAGATCGCAGCAATCTCAGATTTTTTTTTTCTTCCTCACTTTTTCCTTCCACTAACTCTTCTGCTTGGATCGAGCTCTCCGTAAACAGCCAGCTTCTTTAAAAATAGGCTAAGCTAGGTAAGTTTTCAATCCTTGCCATGATTCTGTAGACCAAAACATAACAGAAAAACAATGATAGTAGTCAACATTAATAAATCTATATAGTAAATCTATGAAATCTACAGGGAAAAGTATGCAAAAAGCTGCTTGAAATATGAATACAGTCTCCAAAAAAAAAAAAAAACACGTCCAAATCTACTTTGACATGAATATGAAACTCATATAAATAAAGTTGTTTATTATATCCATGTCCAATTTTAGGGTTAGTAGTATTTTTTATTTTTTTATTTTCTTCCCTTGAAGAAAAAAAAAAACAACAACACAGATCCACATGAGGAACATGCAAGCTAATCCCAGAAAGCCTGGAGGCGACTACCAAACTGGTGACATCCTTGCTGTGGGGCAGTAAATGAAACCACAGTAGATCTGGGGAGCTCAAAGACACAGCAGAGGTCCTACACAGTAGACCACCAGGAGAAGTAAACAAAAAGCTGTTTGACATATGAACAGTCTCCGAAAAACGTCAAAAGTTATGATGAAACTCGTAGAAATTGAGAGACAGGGTGGAACTAAAGGAAAACACCTGAAAGAGGGTGAGAAAACTTGTCAACAAAGAGTCAGAGTTTTGAAAAACGCAAATAAGGAGAAATGGCATAAAGGCTCTAAAAATAAAAAAAATGAGTAAAATATTTTTTACACATTTTTCTTGTCTTTCAAAATAAGACAAGAAGTAAGAAACAGAATTGCAAAACTAACAGATATCAGTGAAGATACGAAATGTGTCTTGAAACTAGAGCGTAATTGTAAAGTGGAAGAAAGGTGGAAAAACTATTTAACTTTTCTCACTAGAAAAAAAATAGAAGAATGAAATGAGGCATTCAGGTCGTTTTAGTCCAATGACCCAAAGGGAAATTAGGTCTATCAATTTCCTGCTGGTCTCGCCCAATTAGCAAATTGAATTAGCCTGTGCGTAATTCAGTCTCAGTCTAAATAGACCAAGGAACACAGCAGGCAGGTCAGGGAGGACGTTTTGGAGAAATCTAAAGCAATGTGTGGTTTCAAACTCTCATCATCCAGAAAATAAAACCCAACAAACTGCAATTCAAAACACTGAAACGTGGCGTTGATAGCTGAGTTTCCTAAGATAGAAAAAGGGTTTGTCTCATTGAAATAGTGAACTGCCTTACTTTTAGCTACAGTGGAATTGAAATGCATATAGCTGATTTCAAATTTGTCTGTGACTTGATTATGCAGTTCTGTGTAAAATTAGATTTTGTGAATCTGTATGTGCAAAATGCCTTTAGATTATTATTTAGCTGGCGCTAATTAGCATGAGCTAAATAGGCTGAACCGAATAGAATAAAACATAAATGATGCTAAACACTCAACATTGGGCAATTTCATCATCCTTTTAGACATTTTTAGACCAACTGTTTTACATTCTCAGCAAGAAGAAAATGATATGGGGCCATTTCACCAAAAAATACTTGCTGTAACTTATCAACTGCCTGTGATGCTCGAGAAAATTTGGAGCCACGACCAAGTAAGTGCAGAAATGAACATTAGAGGTGAGCAGATCGATCCAAAATAACGCTAATATTGATACCAAGCCGTTATTAGCATTGGGTCGATACTTGCGTGATACTTTAGTTTCTGATTACCACTTGAAATTTTATCTTATTTTTGTATTGCAGTTTTTCCACTCTACTGTAAAAAAAAAAAAAAAAAAAGAAAAAAAGATTTGGATTTGATTTCCTGTCAAATGATCATTTTTGCACTTTGTTTTGTTTTTCTATTGTTTCAGTTTGTCAAGTTCAAATAGACATCTATAAACGTCTAAAATAACAAAATAATTCAAAGAGGAAAAAAAACACAAAAATGCCAAAAAGTAAAAAAAATGTTAAGATATATCATGCTTAACTAATAAGTATCGGTATCGGTATAGGCGATACTTCTCTTGGTATCAGAATGATATCAAAATATACCTTTACAGAATATTGACATTTCTGGCTAAATGTAGTATTTTTATTGATCTTGTTTAATATTCCAATTTTCTAAGTCATTTTCATCGTCTGCAATCCATAATCATCAATATTACACGTAATAAAGGATTAAAATATTTTACTTTGTGTGTAATGTATCTACGTAAGTATATGACTTCCATATTCTTAAATAAGTGACAAAAAAACAGACAGAACTTTTAAAAGTAAGATTCCCACTTTTTGAGATGTACCTGCATACCAAAAGACTTGCAGCCGCAGTTTAAATGAAACTTCAGTGGTTTTTGGGAAATATCGCCTTGGTGAGGCAGGCTGAATACCAATCCTGTGCATTTCTTCATTTTGTGACAAAGTTTGAAAACCGTGAATGAGAAACGGTCACAGGCTGGGGCTGACAACACAGAGAGCAAACAACAAGGCCTAAACAGCCCAGCTGCCAAACAACAGCAGAGCTGCAGCTTGATGGAGACAATAAAGACAAGCAGCGGGTCTGAACGCTGGGCCAATAAGTGTCTTCAGCTGCCTGGGCAGAATTATGAATTTAGAGAGAGAATCCACTGTGGGGACAGAACAGCTGTAATAATTCACGCTGAACACAGACGACAGCTTACAATAAACAACGTGCTACTTTGAGAAATAATGCCATGTAAACACGTTTAGTCATTTAGCTCGACATCCGCATGAATTACCACGGGCTATTTCATGTGAAGTACTTAATTAGCTGGAAAACACACCAATAAAAACAGAAGACAGGATTCATTAGAGGACTGGGAAAATGACAACTTTGAGATTCCGCTAAAGACAATTCCCAAAATCTTGATTATACTTTTCCCCTCCAGATTTAACTCAATTTGGACATTAAATCCAAAAGCACAGCAGTGCAGAGGAGCGGCAGAAGTTCAGCAACCTTGTCGCTGGTCTTTATCACTATCATAATAGCAGAGTGGAGAGTAATTCCACCGATAATGAAATCTGACTGCGCAGACTCACCGCCCCCACTCGACATGCTGCCTGCGTCCCGCGCAGCGTGTCACTTTTTGGGGGTAAATTAATCACTCCAGCTGTTATTTACATTCTCTGTGTCCACTGTTGTATCAGCCAAATTATTATCATAAATCTCACTCATTCTGGAGCCTCTTCAATCTGAACGGGGGGAGGAAGGGCGGAGGCCCGCGCCCGCGCTCGAGCACGTTCCGCCTCGTCAAAAAACTTTCGGCCTCGAGATGCTTTCTCTTCTAGTTTGCACCGACTAACGCTGACAGCAATATAAGGCTTTACAAGACTTTAATGAGCCTCTTCTTTCCAAGGAAAACCCCTGATGATTAAACACACGCAACCAAACAAGCTCACTGAAACACTATAAATGCAAATTTGGGTTGCTGCGATGCAAATAGAACCCCATTTGCATGGAGAAAGCCGTACCCTTACTCATTTCTATCTTAATTAAAAGGGAAGCGCGATATAGAGAGACACGGAGGGGCAGGGAGATGGAGCTTTAAAACATTTAGGAATGGTCTTTTTTTTTTTTTGTCTTAGTCTTATTTTAACAAGCTGCGCAGTCCTTTAGAGATATATGTTAAAAATATCAAATGCTTCTGATTCTAGATTTATAGTCACCTGAAACTTTTTTTTTTTTTTACGTTTCTGTAACAAATCAACCAATTTAAAGTGGGAAGTATTGCGTGTTTTCCAGGCACACAGTGCCATTTTATAGCACAATCAAGTAACTATGTTGATAAAAAAAAAAAAAGTTGCTAGAAAATTGCTATATATAGCAAACATGACTTAAAAGAAATTTTACTTTGTAATTTAATGCCTTGAAATTGGACCTCTGTTGCTTTAAAAACTCCTGCTCATTCTGAAACTCCGCCTTCAGGAAGTCAGTGCTAAAGGGTTAACTCCCCTGTTAACCCTTTAGCAACGTTTTTACTGAGAAGTAGCTCATATAATGAGCTCAGCTGATGCACAGTTCCATCAAGTGTTTGCTAACTGCTAATGGCTAGTCTGAAGGAGCTGAGTGGAGAAGTTGAAAACTGCAGAACTGAGGAGGAGCTTCGTCTGGAAGGCGGGGCTAGGTCCACCCAGGCATTTTGCACAGCTGAATGGTTGCCACGGGAGATTAAAGGATTTCTCAAGCATTCATGAAAGGATCAAAGCAACACTCCAGATACGTTTTCCATGAAGGAATAACATCACAAAAATATATTTTACATAATACTGCCCTTTTAATGTATTTTATTGGGATATTAGGCAAGAGGAAGGTCATTGGTGTAAATCCAAAATGCTATGTGAAATGTAACTCTGTACCCTCCCGGAAAACATCGTTCCCGCTGGTAGACGTGGTGCTTCCACATCTCGCAGCTATCTTTTAAAAAGAAAAGCCGTCGCCCACAATCAGCTGATTCAGCAAATTAGTTGATTAGGTTGATCAGTGCATCTGCTTAGCCTTAAGCTCACTTCTCGAATAATCTCATCTTTGTGCTTCAAGTCAGCAAACTACGATTAGCAACAACTTTAAGGAACGTCAGTTTTTTAAAAAAGCATGGCAGCAAGTTCACCTCTGAATGACTCAAATAAAGCAAAACGCAGCCATAGTCAAAGTCTGGACTGACTAAACAAAGGAGAAGACGTGACATTGCAATTAATTAATTTGTATTTACTCACACTGTCTTTATTTGACGATCTGAAACTTTTGAGTTTGTTTTTATTTAAAAACGGCAAAAACAAGAAATCTGTAAGAGGAACAAAATGCATATTAACCTGTTACTGTTGCACTTTTCTGGTTTGTTTATTTATTTATTTAATTTATTCATAAGACCTCGTTGTTTCCCGCCTGTGTGATCCTTCACCCGCTATGGCCTGTGACACCGACAAATGAAGCCGCTCAGCGATCCGATTGAAACCCGAAGCCGCATCTCTCAGGGCTGGCGCTCAAAAGTCAGAGAGAGGGATCACCGAAAATGATGGGGACTGATCCTTTCGGGGGGAAACGAATGAACGGGGCTGTTTCATCAAACAGCCCTTCCATTTTGATCAGCGCGAAAGCGTCTAAAAACGGCTCGCTGCAGGAGAAGGGCAAAAAAAATAAATCAATAAAATTAGCATAGTTTAAGAATACGCTCAGAGCGGAGCGGCTTGAAGGCGGCGCTTGTCCAACCTTCTGTAAACGGAAACAAGAAAACCAACACTTCAGACTTTAGAGGCGATTAAAACGTATAAACTCCTTTTAGATCCCTGCCACAATCGACCTAAAAGATGTGAATGCAAATGATTTATTTAGCAGTAGAAATGAGCTCCGAAAACCTGTCAGTGTCAGGAAGAAGGGGCCTCGTGGCGTCCGCCGCTAAATCTGCACGGTGCTCATACTGAATTTTTAAATACCTTGACTTCCAGCCAACATGATTTTTTCAATTACTTGACAAACTTGTTGGCATAGCAGTTCTCCGGCAGCTCTGCGAGTTGTCAGGAGTGTGCAGGAAAGTGTTTTATCTCCTCCGGTCCTCGGCCCTCCGCCGAGAACACTTGTCCACCCACACGGGTTTGGATCGAACAAGTCGGACGAAGCGCATTGTTTGACTTTTCCTTGCGCATCAGAGTTGGTGCAGCACCCTGTGGAAGTCCTGGAGACACCTTGGACGTTTTCACCCACGACGTTTAGTGGATTTCACTTGCGGGTCATGCGACAAATCAACACAAAGCGGCCTAAACATTTCCTGTTTACAAAAAATAAATAAATAAGTAAATAAATCTGGATAGTGTGGAATGATTTGTGTTCTAGAGGTGGTCAGAGCCTGTACATGAAAAATGTGGTAGAACCTAGAATACTGCTATAAACACCCAAACTATAAACGCATAGAACACGCGTGCAGTTAAAAGTGCACAATACAAACACAGCAAATATATAAATAAATACAATTAAAATAAACTGCATCCTTCACCAAACATTTATAAAACTATGTTCTACCGTTGCATTTTGATCAAGATTCAAACTTCACAACTATCAAGGAACGTCTGAAAGATTGTTTTTAATAATCCTGAATAAATCTTACCCTTCACTAAAAATCAAGAAACAACCTACAAGTTTAACTGCACAGCTCTCTATCAGTGGGGCAGCTCATGCCGCCCTGGGCAGCCGCCCACATTGAATCAGAAACAGCTAATGCTTCCACTTTACATAATGTGAATTACTATTGTATCAGTCATAATGTTAATACTCAAAAACATAAACAAACAGTTGCAGTTGTAACATTTAACTGTACAAATGTGGGAGAAAAAAAAAACATTAGTAGCTGTGAATATGTTTGTAAGACAACATCACTATCAGAAACGCAGTTTTTTTTGCATCATAGCAAATTCTGTTTATGCCTTATCAAAGCCAGAGCTTGGTGAAATTTGTCATATTCCCATATCTACTTGGAGATTAAGAACAGAAGAGAAAAGATAGGAGAAAGGCAATTTCTTTGGATACCTGAGAGCAACAAATCCAAAAATTGTGTCAGTGGCAACCAAACCACTGACAGACGGTGTAAGACGTGAAAAGAGGATTTTATGCTGTAATGCTTCAAACAAACTTTTTTTGTTTGTTTTTTGTTGTTTTGTTTTTTTAAAGCAGTTTAATCATTTTTACACTGAAATAAGAAGATAACCTGTTTACATATAATGTCCTGTTTGGTGTTTGACTTCAAACGTTTCTTCTGGGAATTGTAGAAATGGTTCTGTCAGTACAGATTTGCTGAAAAACCTTCATTCATTGACTCAAACCTGAAGTCAGCAGAAACTAATTTTAATGAGGGAGTCTGAAAACTGGAATTTAGAAATGATTTAAAATTAAATTTAAAAAAAAAAAATCTGTGAAACATTGTGTTTGGGGCTTTGATTCAATTTCTGGTTTCTGACTTTCCACCTTTGCCTCTTGCTGGATTGCCTCGGTTTTCTGCTGTTGTCAAAGCAACAATCCATCAGGTAAACATGGCTTATATCACTCATTCTGTAATCACCTCTATTTACTGTAGGCTGTTCGCTCGCTCATTGACGGCGGTGCTGAGCCTCCGGTTACGACCCTCCGGGGATGAATCTGGTTTACGGGACAGATGGATGGATAGTTACAGTTACAGTTCTTTTTGTCACATCCATTTTTTACACTGTGTCTTTTATGGATGTGGTTTTGCCTGCTTTTTAAAGCCAGCTGACGGTTTTGTTTTGTTTTATTTTATTTCTGTGATTGATTTTATTTTATTTTATTTTATTTTTTTTGTTCCCTTAAACTTGTAATCTAATTCTGGGCCATTCACCAATTTGAAATATGACAGCATTTTCTCTGCATGACTTTGCAGCCCTAATTATCCCTTTAACACATACAAATCATATTACAACTGAACTGCCAATGACAAAAAACTGTTTTATTGGATCAAGTAAGGGAGAGCTGCTGGTTTTGAGTTAAAAAACTGAACTGTGAATATTGTGACCGATGTCGACTGTTAAAATTTATCTACTTTTGCAAATAAAACAATGACTTTGTGCTTTATCCAAATGTGCATGTTAACAAATAAAAGCCACAATCCTGTTAATCTGGGGACTTGAGTTGCTTTTCAAGCATTAATTCACCATTTCCACTCTGCTTTTCTGTTTCCATTCTTCCGTCAGAGCACTTTGCTGCCATGGCCCGATCATGTTCATGCAACTATATCAATCATAACTCTTCTTCTCTCCAGTGTTCCTGTTAGATTCTAGTGGTGCAGCTCCGTGCTGCCTTCAGGAGAATGGGACATCAGAGTATCATCCATAAAATTTCACCCACATGGTGTTTACTGTTCAAACCAGAGCTTTCAATGGAAAAACAGAAGTTCCAGATCCTTTTAATGCCATATAAGTATGGGACAGAAACATGGATTATATCTTTATATAGACCTGACTATTGATTTATAGATTAATAATTTTACTGGACAGAAACTAGAACAAAGCTGGTTCTTCATAAATTCCTAATGAGTCAAATTGAAAATGTCATGGAGTCACTTAACACCATCATGACATTAACACTGGTATGAAAAGTAATATTGAAGAAATAAATATATCAAATCTAATTAAAAACATAAATAAGTGATAAGTTTCTTATTGTTATCGCCTGTAAGATACATTTCTTCTTAGTACTAGATGTGGTCCCAACAAACTCATGGCACTTCAACAATATTATTTTACCTTTTATCTGAAAACACTGTCTGTTGATTCTTGCCATACAGTCCTCTGTATTAATTATTGCTCAAAATGTCTTGCCATACAGGTTAATTCCTCTTCATTTAATTTAGTTTCTTAGTTTCTTCTTGCATTTTGTTCTTTTAGTTTTCCTTGATTATTATGATCATCTCTTGGTTTATGATTACGTCCTCTTTAGTTTCTTTCCTGCTGCTAGTTTTATTTGATCGTTTTTATTAACGCTCACCACCAGTAATCTTCACTCATTATCCTATTCACCTGCTGCACCACTTAACCATCATGCGTTGATTTGCCACTCAGATTGACTCATATTCACATCTAGTTGTCGCTCCGTTCTATGTCCCTGTTCTCCTGTTTGAGAAAACAAAATCCCTAATTCTGCAGACCTAAACTGGCTGACACTAGGTTCACACAAAAAAAAACACCTTTCAAACCCACAAAAAACATGACTTCCACTGACCTCTGGTGTAATAGCTTTGGCCTTGTTTCATGTTGCGACGTTGATGCGGGGCAGCAGCTGAGGAAACGTCTTTTCCCAAACAAGCTGAAAACAGAAGCAAAACACCTGATCTTTTGTGCAAAAGAAAGAAAAGCGTTTTCACTTAAATGAATCGGTGTTCTCAAATTAAAATCACACACTGCTGAAATGATTAAACATCCATCCATCCATTTTCTTTACACCCTTGACCCTACTGGGGTCGGGAGGTGCTGGTTTCTATCTCCAGCTACGTTCCGGGCGAGAGGCGGGGTCACCTGGACAGGCCGCCAGTCTGTCGCAGGGCAATGATTAAACACAAACTCAAAAATCACTTTTTCTCATTTGTATGCTTCCTATGTAAAGTTTTCCAAACTTTACCGTTTGTTTATGTTACTCGCATTTATCACAACTCAACTTCCAGTAAAAAAAGGGGGGAAAAAATAACAGAAACAGAAGATCGCTGCACCTGCCTTGCATCTGTCCTAAAAAACACCCTCCCTGGAACCCAAATCTGCATATTCATGTGATAATAAACTACATCCACCTCTGTGGTGTATAATTCATTGCGGTAACAGAGTTGTGTGGGAAACTCCTGTGGCTTTCAGAGAACTGATTTGCATGCATGCACATTACAGCAGCGAGAGACGGTTTACCAAAGAGCTCAGAAAACAGAGAGCGGTGCAGAACAGCAGAAAGACGTCTGAACAAGGAAATAGAAATGCAAGGACGTTTTTGGACATGACACGCTCCATGTCCAAAAACGTCCTTGCATTTCTATTCAGATCCAGCATAGGGCTCCACCTGTTGCTTTCAATTTAAGAGGGCATTTTAATGCTTCTTTGTTTTGGACATATGTGAAAAGCAGAAAAGAAAGTGTTAAAATAATTTACCAACTTAGCACAACTCCTCTCCAGTGAATGTTTGGTCAAACACGTGAAATATCACTCAAGTTGTGCATTTACATTTTATTGAGTGAATCAATCATGAACAGGTGTAAATGTTCATCCCAAGGGCAGCCGCGCAGATGAGAGAAAACATCAGCTGAATCCTGAACATACATCATATTTTTAGCAGCTGCAGTCAGAATGGCAGCAGTCATGACCATTAGTAATCAGAGCAGTAGTCAGCCTTTGGTGTAAAAAAAGGAAAAAGAAAAAAAAGCCTTCCTGATGTTAAATGCCGAGCTGCAGCTTTTTAACAAAAGGCTTCAGGCTTCCCAATGAGATACCGACGTCCTTCTGTGGCAAGTTCGAAAATCTGGGACTCAGACTTATCGAAATCCACGAGCTCCAGACAAGAGAATCAGCAAATAGAGGCAAGTTTTATTTTAACCAACACTTTAACATCTGCTCTCCATAAATCTCATGATTTCAAGCCAGAGATACTAGATGTACAAATACTTCTATTTGCTAAATGCAAAAACTGATGAGATAAAACATGTTTAGGATTTCCCTTTGTTAGTATTTTTTATTAAGTTCTGAAATTTAAACACTTCCTTCATCTTTGGTGTCATTGTCTTCAAACTCAATGACAATTGGGTTGAATGTTTTCTTCCACCGTTTCCACAGTCCCTGCTTTCCTGCTGGTATGTTGTTTTAATGAGCATTATGACCAAACACTGATTTTAGTTTATTAACAGAACATGTCACTAAAAAAAAATAAATAAATAAAACTTTTTTTTTTTGTCAATTTTACTGTATTGTCTTCTTCCTTTCTTCTTCCAACCAAATTGATACGGGTCCGATTTCACTGTCTGTGTTTCCACAGAACTTTAGATTGTGCAAACTGGAATTACAAAAATTAATTTGCTTAATGGAGACGCACCAATTTTTTACATTTTTCAATAAAAAGTTTCGGCGTTGGTTTTTCAGCCTTATCAAAATGAATGTTTTTCTCAAAGCTGCAGTGGAAACACTTAATCCACACAACGTACCTTGTGTGGATATCGAAGGATAAACCAGACTTGCGAGAGAGTCCACAATTCTCTTCTAGATATATATATAATCCATGATTTCTACTGATTTACTCACAAAAAAAAAAGTTTCAGGTGTTGGGTTAAAAAGTGTCCACATGTACCTCCAATTAACTACAACGTGGAGCTCAGAAAGCTATGACGTTATCATCTGGTCTTCCCCAGATTTGTAACACATATAGTAATCTTAGTTTATGGAAATTCTTTCTCTCATTATGCCGACATTTAGCAATTGGAAAAAATGCTTTGTTCTAACTTTTGTACGTTACGTTTGTATCTAATGTGCATGATACCATTTTACCAGATGAAGATGTAAATTATAGCAACACAGTACGCAAGAAACATGTTCTTGTTCCGTCACAAGACAAAACGTGGCCGGTGTTATCTTTGCCACGAGAAGGACTCAACGCGCAGAGAAACGACACTCTTTCTGAGGCTGTTTGAAGAAAATCTGCCTCACTTTTATATGCAAGTCACTGCTGCTGAAGCCCCCGGTTGTTATCACCTCACCTAACCCCCCTGTCGCATTTCTCCTCCTGCTCCTGACTCCCCGCAAAACAATCCATTTACAATTATGCCGGGTCAGTGGAAATCAAGAGGTGGGGACGGCTGTAGATTCTGACAGCATTAGGCAGATGGCGTACACCAAAGCTGCGCTCTGCATTCAAAAAGACATGCTTGAACAGCTACCATCATCATGTAAAAATCCCTGTTTGCTGCATGGTGTCCAAATGCCCCATCCTCCCATCAGAGTACCCAGATTACTGGTTCAAGCCGATGAGACAGCGCGGACGATGAGGAGTCTGGCCACCCCAGTCAGAATTGAACCCATTTGTGGTTTCCAATACATCCCAGGTTTTTATTTTGTGACAGAGTGTTGTAATTTACTTTCTCGGCGTGGCCACGTTTTTACTTAACCTACCTCGTTGTATACCTCTCCAGATCCTGATTTTCTATATTCTCCTGTATCACCTCTGGGCGTCCACGACTGAAAGTCATCACAAGCTCTCGCCTGGGCTGCCACAAAGAGGAAGAACTACAGGTTGTAGCAATTTGTCCAAATTACAAAACAGCTGTCCAAGAACCTCGTTTTTTCAGAGTCTGTAAATAACGAAAGATATTGAACATGAGTATAAAAAGTATGTGAAAGTCAAGTAAGTGGCTAAACATTGAGAAATCTTAAAGGGGCGGTATTGTGTTTTTCAAGCATAGTGCCACTTTGTAGCATAATCAAGTAACTATAATTACAAAAATTTTGCATATATCAAATATAACTTAAAAGAATTTTGACTTCATAATTTAACTCTTTGAAATTGGGTCTGTCTCTTTAAGAAACTCTTGCTCTTTCTGAAACTCCGCCTTCAGGAAGTCATCACAACATCGCTCCTCTATTAACCCTTTAATATTCTTACCAGCGCTTCACTGAGAAGTAATTCATGTAATAAGCTGAATGGTTTCCATGTACGGTGGCCCTGAGGTCCAAACCACTTAAGCAAATTGAAAGCACAATTACAAAATACAAAAGCGCTACAACATGAACGAAAGCGCGTTCGTTCATGTTGTAGCGCTTTTGTAATTTGTAATTGTGCTTTCAATTTGCTTAAGTGGTTTGGACCTCAGGGCCACCGTAGCCATGGGAGATGAAAGGATTTCCAAAACATGCATGAAAGAATCAAAGCAACACTTCACGTATGTTTTTCATGAAGGAATAACTTTATAACATGATGTAAAAAAAAGTCGATTTTATCTAATACTTACCATTTGAGAACATTTAATTATGAATGCCGGTTCTGTCAAATTTGTGTGTCAAGCTTTTTATTTCAAAAAGAAGTTTATTATTGAAATAAATGATGATTTTCAAAATGGTTTACGGTGCAGTTTTGCAAAACTATTCCATAAAGTCCTTGCAAAATATAAAAATGACAAAGATGTGAAACCTTTTGCAAGATACTGTACATTACAAAACGTTCAAGGTTGTGATGAGTTTTTTGGGTTTTTTTAAATGTTTGCTAAAGGCTATTCAGTGAAAATACCTCATTTCAATGCATTCTGTTTAGAGCATGGACAGTATTGAAATACACAGGACTCTGGCTGAAAAAACATGTTTTTTTTTATTATTTCTTTTTTAAAAATATATTTTATACGTGGCTCTGATATCAACACAGCAAGTGCTTTTACAGAAACAAATGAAGTGCAAAAACAGTTCAATTTCTAGATACGGAAAGGTTCAATGAATTTTTTATTTTTTATCCACCGTGGAGTATTTCTATTCTCTGGAGGTTTCACCAAAAAAAAAAAAAGATTGTGAGGACATTGTGATGCAGAAGGGCTCTCTTTACTTTTCATCCCCTCTCTGCCCTTGTCTCTTTCCTTTCTGCTTCCTTGCACTTTTACCTTCTTCTTCCTGTTGTTAAAAACGTGACTCTCTCAATTCTTCCATACGTTTTTGATCACCTTCGCTGCTTGTACCATCGAGGCATCATTCATTAGGCTCAAATTTATTTCTAAACACAGTTTGGACCGTAAAAAGAAGTTTGTGGACAAATATTGATTATTCCAAAGCTGAAGTTATTACATGTGGTGCTCTTATCTCCATAAGCTGTAATTGGATCCTGGTCATTTTCTTTTCGCTCCACTTCCTCGGTTTAGCGTCAGTTTATCACACACAGTGTGGAGGAGAGTTCCAGTTAATAAAACTCTGTATTTATGTTCTTAGCATGTAAAGGGCAGCACTGGAGATATATTGATTTTTGCTTTGGTTCTAGATCTGCTGGAGTGAATCACACTGAAGAGCGGCTGGAAAATGTCAGGACTCTCTTCACCACACAACAGCGGAGGTGTAACTGTACACACACATACACACACACACACACGCACACGCACACTTGTGCTGAATACATCCAGTGCTGCCCTGTCGGTTTTGAACACTCGTATCAAATAGAATTGTTTCATAACTGCATAATGTTTCTGTGTGGAACAACAGACCCATTCAATAAATTAAAATACTGAAAAGTTCATTTGTTTATGGGAGCTTCGTCACCAAGTGAAGCACATTACATAGATTAATTACACACAGAAGGATGTTTTGAAAGCTCTTCAAATCAGAATATTACATCAGACCAATAACGAAGAAAAAAATGAATACAGAAATGTACCCTTAATGAAAAGTGTGTTTAATACCTGCTTAAAAGTTGTCGATTTTCAAACGGGACTGGTAATCTGACAAATGAGTCTCATCGAAATGCATGTTCTAATTTATCGATTGGATATGTGCAACAAAACCAAACAAAACAGAGAGGAGTCTGTCACCATTTCATGTCAGTATGAGACAGTTAATCTGTGAAAGTAGACCTCCTTCACCTCCTCCCTGAGCTACTGTTGCTGTCTGAAGAAATGCACCAAAAAGCAACCTATCAGAGGCTGCCAATCAATGCTGCTAATGGTGGAGAAACAATTTACCGTTCCAGGAAAACAGTTTATCGGCCGCTACAATTGGTGGTTAACTAGCCTTCGTGGCTAACTAGCCTTCGATTTTTTGGCAGGTTGGTGAACTAGCTGCAGAGAGCAACGAGGTGAGCAGCACTAAGTCCCTCCTCCTGGCTCTGATTGGTTGCGTGGTTTATTGCTGCAGTTGCTAATGGGAGAAGACAGAAGAACGAGAGTTTTTCACTGTTGTGACATAATTATAATTTTAAGAAATATGTAAAAACACTTTAAAAGAAAAAGTTACATAGTGCAGCTAAGCTGAATTACTCAACTGAAACAACGTGAAGCTGAATGTAAACATTACAGACACTGGAAAAAAATAATAAGCTAACGTCCAAATCTGGTCACCTGCATCATCAAACCAGCCCAATCCCAACAGATGGGCTTTTACGGTGCATTCAAGTACATCTTGCACACTGGATTATCTAAATATCCAACCGACCTTTGACTTATGATGGATGAATGAGAGTTTGTACTGACAGGTGAAAGGTACGAATGTCAAACTTCTAGATTATCTTCGGCTTCTATAGGTACACAGGAGAGAACGGGATGAAGTGACAAATGGTAAAAATGCAATCTGTGTAACGTGAACATTCCTGGCAAGATTAAGTGCAGTCTGAAAGTTGCTTATTTTATGCCATTTCGAGAACACGGAGAGAAAAAAAAGAGCGTGTGGTTATAGTAATGTGGCATCCTGTTCCTAACAGCCCAGCGCTCTGTGATGATAGCCCATTTGCTTTTATCTGCGTGAGCACCATCTATTAAGGGTTATGAGTTTTTGCTAGTCGCTTTCATCACATTTGTTTTTGAAGCTTCACCAGGTCCAGGGATTCCACTTTAGGGAAATAAAAGTGATGCATTTCAAAACTTAAACCATCAACAATTCGTTCAATTAGGTATCTTTACCTTGGCAACAAAAATGTTTCAGGTTTCAAACTCTGATGATGCACAGATTCTTGCGTGTGTGTTAGTGTGTGTGTGCACAGACAACAGACTGGAATGGATGGGAATGCAACACCAAGGCTTTTTTTTTTTTTTTTTTTTTAAGGGAGAACAGAACATACTCTCCTATCTGAGATGGCTTCAGTCCATCAGTGTCCAAATCCAGGTACTTTTTTTATGCGTCTGTAGGGGAGAGACGTTTCTTTTCTTTGCAGGCATCTTTCGAGGCAGCAGCATCAGAGTCGGCGAAATAAAGAAACAGAACGCACCGGGAAGAAAGAAAGAAAAAAAAAAGGGGGTAACTCTGTGCTAAGGATGACTATGGAGCCTCAGGGGTGTCAGTAGCAAACAACACCGCATATCACATCTGTCCTTTCAGGCTGGCTTTACTACAAAAAGGAGGGGAGGTCCAGGTTATTCACGCCTACAGAAATAAACTTAGCCCACCGCTACGACTTTTCATCTCAAGGCAGAACCCTCCTCCAGTTGAGAAATTCTTCCATTTCTATAACCAATATTTTGTTTGTTTTTTTTACATTTATCTGAAACTATTTCATTGTTCTCTTTCACAAATCATTTTTGAAGACTTCACCGCTGCATACCTACAAAGCAACCCTTTAGTGCCTCTGTAGTGCAAAGTGTCCTTCAGCGCATCAATATTTGGCAACAGGGAAAGGCTTTTTTCTTTTGTTTGTGTTTTTTTGTTTGCCAGTTTGATTGCTCTTCCTCCAGCTCTGATGTTGAATCATTAATTTATCAGTCTTTAAACATCACACTGAGTGTTTGATCATCATGAACCGCCATGCATGATAATCGGAGCTCGGCTGAATTTCAAACCCGCCACAGAAACACAACTGGAAAGAGAGAGAATTTGTTTTTCATTAGACGATTAAAAAGGTGAGTTGGCTGGATGTACAGTAAGAGATGCTAGACAAAAACATAGACATTTGTTGTGGTTTGTGTTAAAAAACAAATCATTTGAAGGGCCAATATTATATAAAATCTATTTCTTTGAGCTTTACTTTGTATTATAATGTTGTTCTGTTTTTGATGAGACATCAAAAACATACCTGGAGCTGCAGTTTCCAAGCTTCCACCTTTCAGAGCTCACGACTCCCCCACTCAGCTCCTTCAGACTAGCCAACCGCAATTAGCAAACACTCTGTGGAACGGAGCATGCTGAGTTCATTTTACAAGCCACGTCTCTATGCCAGTCAAAATGTTATTAAAGGGTTAATAGAGGGGTCATGTTGAAGGCGGGGTTTCAGTCTTAAAGAGACTGGTTTGATATGTTTCATTGAAGTTGTTTTTCACAAAGGCTTTTCAATGTCAGAACTTTTCTCTACTAGTGTTTAAGCTGCGGTAGGAGCTGCACCATCTGCTATACTGAGAAGTGTGTGTGTGTATCTGCTGCAGTGCCGTAACCCAAGACGTTTAGTTCAAAATGTGTGTGTGGTTTCCAGAGCATTTTTCTTACGTGCAAACAAATAGTCTCTCGCAGAGCAAACAGGGATTAAAATGAAGGAGTATCAACTTTGCCTTCATTTAACTTCACTTATTTCATTTGCGGTAGAGGGACGTTGTGCGTTAATGGACATTTTGAATGATACAATTGTAAATGCACTCAATTTCAGCCAAGGTTGATTTCCACGGTTTGTTCTCCCGCCTGATGATACAGGCAGAAAGACAGAAAATTAATAAAAACCCAAAAGAAAGAAAGAAAAAACAAGATTAAACAAATCCCATAAATACAGTGTAAACACAACATTTCTTGCGGCCATAAAAGCATTAATTTTTCAAATGAATTTGCTGCACTAGCATATTTAATGGCTTTTGCTGCAAACAAAAATAAAAAAGGCTAAGTACTTTTAAATTAACTGAATTTCTTATTGTCAAACAAATTGTTTACTTGACTATTGTGAGGAAGGGATTTTCTATTGTTGGTTATGAATGCGGTCAAGGACAAAACCACTTTTCACTAATAACATACAATGATAAAATCATGCATGATTTGCTCTCAGCAGTGTTAATCACCTTCAGAAAATGACGTTGCTTACAGGAACCATACATGGTGCTGGGTTGTTACACTTTTATACTGCGACCTTTGCTTATAAGGTCGAAGTATAAACAAATGGTTTTGACTCATCTTTTCGAGTTTAGATGATACGTTTTGCTAAATTCCTTATTTGTTGGTAACTGATGGCAGGAAGAACCTTGGTTCACTTTGAATCCATTGAAGCCCACAAGCTAAGCTTAGTCTTATGATAGGTACGACCCTGAACACTGGAACGTTCATGAATGTGTAATTTTTGAAACAGACAGAAAAGTAGAAACGTAGCTAAACTGCAGAGTCAAAAATACACCTGGCTACACATAATATGGCAGTAAAACAAACTGCGTCGCTGCACATTCTGCCCGTCTGACCAGATGCTGTGCCCATAATTAATCCTACAGCATCACAGCCAGGAGTGAGGCGGATACGTCACGACACACAGACAGAAACCAAATCCCTTTTTGGATCATCTTTCTACATTTAAACATGCATCTGCCATGTCTCAGCATCACGTTTTTAGGCCCGAGCAGCAAAGCGCTGCAAAGGCCTATTGTTTTTGTAGCCCTCACTTACGCAATGTCAGAAATAAGTGAGGGTGGGTTCTTTATTTCAGTACACTCTCTTACTATTTAATCTGAATCTTTCTCTACTGCTTTTGGATCAATCAGCATTGGACACTAATAAAGTAAATTACACTACACACCATGTAAAGTAGACCATATAAACCCTCCTTTAATTAGGCAAAAATAATAATAAAATGAGGAAATGGCAGGTTATGGGGCTTCAGGCAAAACAAGAAAAACTGAGCATTTTTCAAACCATACAATGAATCTGCAAATACAGTGTAAAACACCAGTTATATAACCCACTATTGTGAGAACTAAACCTAATGCCGGCAGAAAATATTCCCTACGTTGCAGGCCTGTGCAGATGCTCATGAATGTAGGAGTCCCACCGACTGAACCGTCCAGAGCCTCTTCACTCAAAGAGCAAAATATTGAAGTACAACTCAGTACCTTGTGTAGTGGTGATTTTCCACAGATGAATCCAAGCAAAACTTCGTCCTGTGTCCAGAAGGACCTCTAAACGATCTGAAGAAACAGCAGCTCAGGAATGATGCAGTTGTGTGGTTTCCATGTGCTCTCCACGTGCTCCACATCTACGGGCCCTCAGTTCCCACGTTGCCAGAGGTACTCTGAGTGACGCGGGCGCTCAGAGTGACTATCTGGAGTCCGGGTCCTCGTTTTCCCACGTTGCCAGAGGTACTCTGAGTGACGCGGGCGCTCAGAGTGACTATCTGGAGTCCGGGTCCTCGTTTTCCCACGTTGCCAGAGGTACTCTGAGTGACGCGGGCGCTCAGAGTGACTATCTGGAGTCCCTCTCTCGTTATCCAGTCCGGTAACGATCTTCTGTAGCCCTTTGAGTTCCACTCTAGCAGCGAAACAGCAGCTTACAGAAGTCCATGTTAGCGAACAGCTAGGTTAGCTTCGCTCTAACTCACGAGTAAATACAGCGACAAAGAAAACAAACACACAGTCCAACAGTTTCTCGCTGAAACTCCACTGTGTCCTGCTAACTATGTAAACTGTATATTATCACTTCTCTTTACGACAAGTCTTCAGTTTACTCACTTCCAAACCAGCTAACTGCTCCTCCTCTGCTAGCTCCCCTCCCGCTCAACCCAACTCTTCTTCTGCTCTCGTTCTCTCTTTCCTCCCTCCACCCGTGCTACCTTCACAGACCGTACTACTGTAGGAAAATACAATTCTCTCTGGCAATTCCCCACAAAAGTAAAGATAACTTATTTTTAACAATTCAAACACATTTTTAATAACTTTACATGAACTTTGAAATGTTAATGAAATAAAAGGATAGAATAAATGAACTTATCCTTGCTATTTATTATCTTAGACTTCTCTTATGTTTTCTACTATCCGGGTTACACAATGTTACCTTCAGTTGTTCGAAAAATGCTGCATGTATCAAATATGACTTAAAAGAAATGCCTTTGTAATTCAACGCCTAGAAATTGGCGCCTCTGTCTCTTTAAGAAACTCTCACTCTTTCTGAAATTCCACCTTCAGGAAGTCGTCGCAACATGGCTTCTCTGTTAACCCTTTAGCAATGACAAGTAGCTCCTACAATGTCCAGCTGCATCAGGCGTGTTTGCTAATTGCTGCTGGCTAGTCTGAAGGAGCTGAGTTTGGGAGTCACGTAGCAGGGCTGTTCTGTGAGGTGGAAGCTTGGAAACTGCAACGCAGAGGAGGAGCTTCGTCCTTGAAGGCGGGGCTAGGTCCACCCAGGCGTTTTGCACAGCTGAATGGTTGCCACTGGAGATTTGAAGATTTCTTAAACATGCATAAAAGAATCAAGGTAACAGCCCAGGTATGTTTTTGATGAGGGAATAACATTATAGCATGATGTAAAGCTCAAATAAGTCATTTCACAAAATACCGCCCCTTTAAGAGGTTTTTGTGTCGTTTCCTTCGGAGGTTTTTGACGGGGGGGGACAGCTCTTGTTTCGTTTGACTATCTACACTTAAAGTGTGTGGTCGCAAAGTGACAACATGTGACAAAGAGTATGAACTGATCCAGCGGTTGAAGACCGAGGGAGACAACAACAACTGCTTGTAAAGTCCTCCTAGTCTGCATGGCGAAAAACCCCCCCAAAAAGGTTAAAGTCAAAAATACAAGTACAGTCACACTCTGCAGATCTGACAAGAGACAGCTGAATGTGTGAGGAACGAGCAGAACAAAGTGCATGAGCAACCGAGTGTGACAACAGGCGGCTTCTGAGTGAGAGAGGAAAAGCGACGGATGGAGATGAGGACCGAGAGGCGGACAGATAGCTCAGCAGCCTGGTGGGGAGGCGGGTTTGGGGGGACAGGCAGACAGACAGAAAGGAAGAAAGAAAGAGAAAAGGGGCGAACAAGGAGATAGCAGATAGCGAGCCGGGGTGAGGGGCAGCAGATCTAAACAGAACGAGGCTCTAGTGGCTCTTCCTCTCGCTTTCATGGAGAGCCAGGAAAAGAGATTATAGCAGCCGTGCTTTTCTCCTTATGTAGGGGGGATGAAGAGGGAGGCCCACTCTTCACTTCCCCACCTCCCTCCCCCGAATGCAGACGAACACTCTCTGGTGGTACCGGCTGGACCCAAACCAGAGCGAATCATGTCGCCGCGGCCGGCGGATCCAATCAAATGCTGCCATTTCATATAGATTTTATAAAAGAGTGTGTTTTTTGTTGTTGTTGTTGTTTTAAAGTTTGGAGCTTTGTAATTTATCACCAGGAGAGGGAGTTTGAAGGGTGGCCGCCCTCAACAGCACTCTACTGGGACACTTCTGGTACGTCTCTGGAGGGCTGCGACTCACTGACGGAACAAGAGTCCCACCACCAAGTGCTAAACGCCTTTATTTTCCTCTCTTTCTCACGGACACACACACACACACACACCTACACACACACACCTATACACACACACACACACACACACACACACACACACACACACACACACAAAGCAGCCATTAGTCTATACAATAGACAGCTCTACAGCCTCGCTCTCACTCCGCTTCTCACACGCATGACACATAGACGCGGTGTGAGTTAATCAGACCTATAAACCCTCCTTGGCAGCGGGGAGATAAGCGCCGCGCTGCCAGGCCTGGCCCTCCAGAGAGCCGCGCTCCTCCAGCAATGCCGTGGAGCGGCCCTGATAAGGCCGGGGAGCTGCGGGATAAAACCCCACACACCCTCCTCCCCCCTCCCTCCCCCGGAGAAGGATGCGCGCACGCGGATGCTCCGCTCAGCATCAGTTCGCCCAAATTCCCAGGAAAAGCCAATAAGCGCCAATCGTCCGTCGCCATCAGGTGTTATTAACGTCACCTCCGAGCCTGCAGGTGCGTGAACTGGGTGTGTGTGTGTGTGTGTGTGTGCAAACGTTTTGAGAACACATGGTTAATTGCTAATGCAGTGGGTAGCGTGATAAAAAGCGATCAGAGCGCAGGTTGTAACAGCATCTGGGAATCATAACGTACCACACATAAATGAGATCTCCCTTTAAGGTGCACGTGGAAGCTAATTAGCGACTGTTTTATCAGCCCCCCCCCCCCCCCCCCCCCCCGCACGCCGGAAACAACTCTTAGAAAACTGACCCCAACAGCAGACAAAAACAACACTATAAAAATAGAATAACCAACATAAGCACACA